>PVJX010016223.1:0-40823 GCA_004027295.1 Dolichotis patagonum
AGCATACAGAACTCCAGCCACCTACAACCCAAACAGAGCTACACCCAGACACATAATAATCAAGATCCCAGAAATTCAATATAAGAACAGAATATTAAAAGCCATCAGAGAAAAGAAACAGATCACCTATAAAGGAAAACCCATCAAAATCATGGCAGACTTCTTGACACAGACTATCAGGTCAAGAAGAGCTTGGAGTAAAGTAATTCAAGCGCTGAAGGAGAACAATCTCCAGCCCAGACTGATGTATCCTGCAAAACTCTCTCTAGAAATTAATGGAGAAACAAGATGCTTCCATGACAAAGAGGAACTAGGAGAATTTGTGACCACCAATCCAACCCTACAAAAAATACTGAAGGACATTCTAGGGAGAGAGAACAAGAATATGAGCATTTCAGGAACAGTGGCAGAGAGGCCTCAGTGAACGAGGCAGACAGTGGAGCGGAAGAGAAAAATAGAGTATCAATGGCAGAAAAATAGAATAGCAGAAATGAGACAGAGAAGATTGGCTATAATCTCTAGTATAGAGGGCCTCGAAATAGTAACAGAGAGAAACACAGGCAGAGTAGATCAGGAGATAGGATCCATTGAGTTGCTCTACATAGGGAGGCAGTGGGACCCAAAATAAGCAGTGCACCCTATGGGAGTGAAAGGGGAGAAATTGTCTAAAAAAGGGAGGCATAGGATATTGTTAATTGGGTAACAAGATTTAAAATTTACATTATTCTCATCATTCTGCTTGGATGGATTACGTGCTGTTCCAGTTTGTCTACTTACGCTAGACTTGAGGACATGGTCAGCTATCCCAAAAATAAGAGGACATATTATGGTAATCATCCCTAATTTCCTATCAACTTAATCTGAAGCCCTTTATAACTTATGCTGTCTTATTATAACTGAGCTTATTTGAATCTGGTTTGTTAGATTGCTACTTTGTATTGACTGATTTTATTTAAATCTGTTATGATTGATAGCATCAAGTCTAAGAGTATAGGCAACTACACTGAAGATGACAAGATTCACTAAGATACCCACTCTGGTTTGATTATTACTTGCTTTTGAAGTCTTATAATGTCTCCAATGCTTTGTCTTTATTAATGTTGTTATATACTGCTGAGACATCATGGTAACCACTGTAGATCACCTTGTATTGCAGTTTTATATGACTTTTTTGCTTCATGCTTTTCTAGGAATTATTTTGTTTCATCTTGCTTTGTTTTGTTTTTCCCTCTAATACAGAAATGATAGATATACATGTAGAAACTTATGCATGTGTAGAGCTTATAAACAGTTTACAAGAACCAACTATATAACACATGTTGAAATGAACAACTACTTTGAAGAAAAATAGACACTACAGTACCCAGTGCTGATTCCATAATGTCATGATGTGAAATCCAGCAAAACTATCACTCTTTGTTCAAAGTGATTTTAGCTTGTTTTGTTTTATTTAAGTTCAACACACATGAAGGTATGGACAGCTGTTTTGAGGAGAATGAGAGACATTATGACAGCCATTCATGGCTTCCCTATTGTCTGGTCTTGAAGATCTGAAACACCTTCCTCATCCTGCTCAGATCAATTCCATACTATGTTTTTTCATGTGAATTCCCTGTATGTGACAATATGGACAACTATTTGGAAGAAAACAAGAGTCAATATGATAGAGAGTGAATATCTCCGATTGTCTAGTTTTGAAATTTATGTCTCTTACAATGCTTTCTTGTGAGCCGCTTTGTTCTGTTTTGTTGTGTTTAATTTTACCCTATTGATATAATTGCATGTATATTTGAGTGAGTAAGATGGATGACCATATTGCTGTTTTTGTCAGATAGTGGAGCAGAACTGTTAACAGTCTCACTGTTTGAATGTCTACTTTACATGTTTTAACTTTGTAATTTGAACAACTAGTTTCAAGAAGTCAGTATGTAATTCGTCAAGTAATAATCTCTTAGGGTTTTTTTGTTGTTCTTTTCCTTTTTTCTTGTAATTCTGTATTGTTGCTATCCTTTATTCTGTTTTTTTTCTCTTTAAATAAAATTCAAAAACAAGCAAACAAACAAACAAAAAAAAACCAGGTGATTATCAGGGCTTTTGGGACTTTGTAATTATAGAGGAGGGATACTAGATCTGCCTTTACTCACAAAGTTGCTCTTTTTAAATAAAGTATATGTAGGCTGGGGATTTAGCTCAGTGGCTTACGGGCCTGCCTGGCATTCCTGAGGTCCTGTGTTCGATCCCCGGTACCAAAACAAAACAAAATAAATAAAGTATATGTAAAGTACTTAGTATTTCAGTGGCTTCTATACACTAACTTCCCAAGAAATGCTAATTATCATCTGCTTGCTGGGGTCTACTTCCTGTGTATTAGTCTCTGAGCATTCCAGCTGATCATTTTGTCTCTGAGTGACCTGTAAAAATATGTTGTTTCTGCATGTACCCAGATGAGAAAACTTTTTCTAGATGTGCCTCTACAAATGCTTTTTCTATTTCCCTACTTCTAGAGGCCAACGCTAGCTAGTAGAACATTCTAGAAAGACAACTATCTAGATGTCAAGGGCCATGACAGAAATGTCCTATATTTGTGCTGTGTAATGTGATAACCATTAGCCATCTGTGGTTATTGAGCACTTGAAATGTGCCCAGTTTAATTGAGAAACCAAATTTTTAATTTTTAAAATTTTAGCTCATTAATTAAAATCTAAATTTAAATAGCCACGTGGATCTAGTGGTTATCATATATTGGGAAGTACATGTCTAGAAACAACTGGACACAGTATTGAGCACTAAGTTGACTTTGTCTGATTATTCTCACCTAAAGGAAATAATTCTTTACTTGTAAGTTGCTGACACTGGTGAAAAACTCCTCATTCTCTTGTTTATTTACCAAGTATTTTGTAAATGTCTGCTACATACCAAAGCACTGGAGTTAGAAAATAAGGTTTATGAACTGAAAGAGTGCGTAGAGATTTCAAGCATACATTTCTGAGTACATGTAAGCCTACATGTAGAAACACAAATGTGCACTGATGGATCCAGTGATAGTGATACGGAATTGCTGTAGGAGCACAGAGGAATGACAGTCCGCCTGGTGACACCTCAGAGAAAACTTCCTTGAGGAGGGCTTAACTCCTCTGGCAGTAGTGAGTCAGCCAAGGGCAATAGACTAAGTGGGAGCCCACTTGAGAAAAGGCAAAGAGATGAGAGAGTGCGTGGTGCTCTGGCCAGCTGTCAGTGCTGATGTGGCTGGAGGGGCAGGAGGGGCTGGAGGTGTGACTAGTGACCAGACCTTGGGTCTGCGTCTTTGAACACCTGTATGCTACCGAACTCCCACAGCAATCCCTAGCGGTTTAGTAATCCTGAGCAGCAGGGAGCCACTCTGTTATCATTTCAGCACGTATTAAGTCAAGGAAATGGAAGTCACTCTTAAGGATTTCAAGACAGAAGAGGTTGCATGCAGGATATTGGGTGTCTGTATAAGAATTGGAGTCTAGGGAACAAAGATAAGAGCTTTTTCAAGAAATTTGGAAGTTCATAGATTGCTGAAAGCTGCTTTCTATGGTTATGATGGCCTCATCCACTTAAATTCATGTCAGTCGTCTAGTTTTAATTATTTATTTGTTTATTTATTTATTTATATATCTATTTACCAGGAATTGGACTCTCAGTCTCATGCTTGCCAGGCAGGCACTGTACATGTGAGCTACATACCTGGCCCCATGTCTGCCTTCTATATTCTTCCAATATCTATGTGTTTGTGGCAGCTGGAGAACACTTCTTCCTCTTCTGACTTCTGAATCCTATGTCAGTTTCTTTCTATGGTGAAATTTATCAAAGGCATCTAAATTGTCATACCCAGGATCTCTGTTCTTGAAGTACAAGGAAGGGGCGAGCAGAGTGGGATGCTTTTAGTACTGAGTAATAACAGCTATTGTGTTATTTTCTTAAGTGCCTCATATTAGTAATGCTGATAAGCAAGATGATCAAAGAATTTATCAGACTATGTCATTCATAAAATTGAAAAGGGCTCTAAAAGGTATTAATTGACACATAGATGTCTAACTTGTGGCAGCTGCAGTGTATAAATTAGTGAATCAGCCTGAGGATGTGTCTTAGTGGTAGAGTTCTTGCTTTGCATGCACAAGGCCCTAGTTTTGATCCCCAGTACCACACACATACACATGCATGCACAAAACACTGACTCATTAGGAAATGCTTGATTTTTTAAGTATGGAGAAAATAGAAGAGACAAAGGGCAAGTTTTAGCAATTCATTGAATCTGGGCATTAATTCCATGGGGTTTCATCATACTATTCTATGTACTCTGTGTTTATAAGTTTCATGATGAAAGTTAAAACAGGAAAATATTACCAAAATAGAGATTTTAACTTACGTGTATGTACATATATCTACAAATATCTATATATCTATATATATAGATATGTATGTATCTACAAATATGTATATATGCAAATATGTGTATATTCAAATGAAATGACCAGATTTTAAAGAAAAATATTTATGACACAGTCTTTAAGGAGTGTTCAGAATAAACTACTGTCACCGAAAGAGAAAAGTGAATTTGAGTTTGTTGGACACTGCAGCTGAATTTTGTTTGTTATTGGTCAGCAGGCCTTAGGGAGCCTTGATAATTGGTCTAGAAGTTAGACTTGCAAGAGTTAGCTCTGGAGATGCTTTAGCATAAGCTCTGACATCTAAGACGTGTTCAGTAAAGACTTAGTCAATAAATTGGAATATTGCTGTGTTCTTCTTTGACAGGAAGTGAGTTTAAACTCAGATGAGGGCTGGCGAGGCTGGGAGAAGTTTGGAAAGATAGCTATCTACATGTCAAAGGCTAATGCTGTGTTTTGAATGTGAAGGAACTGCTTGTATCATGCTCCCTTGATTTTTTTAGTTTATCCAGTTAAGCTCTTAACTCTGCTTTTGAAAAAATAAATTTATTATTAGTTCAGTGGAGCCCTGCTGCTCGTTTCTCCATCATGGAAGCAGATGTGGTTCGGAGCATGCTGGTTTGGGGGACCCACCAAGCATCTGAAGAAACTGAATGTGAAATGAGCAGGGAATGTTGGCGCTCCTTCTCAGTGATGCTTTGTCATCTAAGAGGTGTTTTCTGTTTTCAACAATGTGTTGCAGAATGGTCCATAACAGTCTGTTGTAATTTTCTTCCCAAATGTGCTACGTTTCTGCCAATAGTGAATTAGACTGTCATTAACTTCACAGATGTGCTTTGATCCCTATATGGCTTGTCTCCTGGCAGGGAAGCATCTGAACCATTAATGCAGATTTGCTAAACCTGGAGGATATATCACAACACAGGGGAAAGAACCAGAATGTAAAGTCTGGAGCCCTGGGTTCAAGTCATGTCTCTGTTGTTAATTAGCAGTTTGTCATCTTGGGTAAATCATTGAAATTCTCATTGTCCGAGTTCTCTGATCTGCTTTGATTCTTAAATTCCTTTCTGACGCCCTGATACTGAAGGGGAAAATGCTTCAGGTTTAAGCATAGAGGCTACTTTGCTGTTGGGGTCTTGGTTTCCTGAGCTCACAATCCACTGCATAGTCTAGAACAACTGATCCTAGTTACTAACTCACTATTTCCACTATGCTGTCTGTAAAATGGGTCAATAACAGTTTGACTTGATGATTTATCTGTTTTTAAGGTATCGCTGTTCTCTGAAGTTAAGTTGTTTAAAGGAGGAAAAATAGTTTTAAAAATCATGTATCAACACTACCCAGGTCCACTGTGACCTTGTGTGATCCCCACTGTATTTTCTGTCCATTGTGGATGTAAGTATTTTTCTGAGGTTCATAACCATATATACATATATGCATGTATATCCATACACATAGTTATACATGTGTAGGGAGTGGCGTGATAGCCTCACTGCTGCCACCCCATCCCGCCCTCCTGTGGGCATTTGGTGCGGCTGCCTACATTGCCCATGATCCTCTCTGCCTGGCCGGACATGACTGCGACCTATCCGGTCTCTCCACAACATCTCTGCCTGATGACAACTTCCTGCCCTCACCCTATATAAACCATGTTCACTTTCTCAATAAACGAGACTTGATTGGAACTGCTCAACTTGTCTCCTCCTCTCTTTCCTCTTGCGCTGCGCATCATCCCCATTCCCCCTCCAGGTGAGACCCACGGTCTGATCCGCGGGCCGGATCATACATGGAGATATTATCTTACTGTTCTTTTTATAACTTCCATATATATGATACAATCTATTTTATTTCTCAGAGGATATCCATTAGAGTTTTATGTCCAGGTTTCTTCTGTTCCTGACATTGTCTCATTGAGTTTCTATTATTCTGTTCATTTTTATTGATTGTGATTTTATTTTAGAGAGTTTCTTTAATCTTTAAATATTTTTGAAGTTCAATCATATTTAGGAATGAATCAATATCAACTTGATTCAATGCATGACATATTTGCATTTTCTTGTCATTTTTGGCCAACCAATAGGCTTTGCTGTAGATGGAATCCAGTGTTTTTTTTTTTTTTTTTGAGGGAAGAGAGATCAATTGCCTGTATGTATTGGTGTTATATGTGAATATATTTCTCTAAAAAAGTGTTCATCAAACTTAAGAGGTGGTGGTGGAGTAGGGTTGGTGCAGCATTCTGACTGTGGAGTGGTAGAAGAAACATTCATTAATTTTCATGTCTCTGAGTCTGGATTATTTGTGGGAAACTTTTTCAAAGAACAGGGAGGAATATTTTCCTTGATAAAGAAGATTATGGAGAAATCCTTGGAGTTTAACTTCCGCTATTAAAAAGGTTTGATTTTTTTCCTTCAGTACCATAGCTCTTCTTTTCTCATATTAGTTATTCAGTATAAATGGATTGAAACATTCGATTAAGGAAGATGGCTTAAGTCTATTGGTATAGCTATGTTACTCATCCACCAGAAAGTTCCAGCCACACTGATTCCATAGCTAAAACTCAGGAGATCCTATAACCAATTGTAATTATTTTCTTTAGTACCTGATCAACTTAGAGCAGAAAATCTAAGTTACTAAACTTAGTAACTTAGCAGGATTTATTTACCCTTACTTCTCTATTAGCTTCTAGCTATCAGTTTACCCCAAATATCCAAACAAGACTCACCATTCCTATAATATTCTTTAGTATTTTCTCCTCCTCTCTTTCTTCTCTTGTATAAATTGTTTGTCTTTATTTTTTGATATATGCTGTTTCTTGCAAGTAAATTGTGACTTTTTAAGTGTAGGACTATATCTTTGTTATAAGCTAACACCCAGAATGTTACCTGGTACATAGTAGATGCCTAGTGGATATTTATTCACTCACTGTTTAGTATGAGCTTCAATTCACCAAGTTATTCCTAAAGGTAGCATGTGCTATAAGGAAATCTGGGGAAGAATTCATAATGTTCTATACCCTGAGAAGGAAGGCAAGAGGGCTTTACTAGGAAGAGACACATAGAAGGCAGAAAAGGGTAGGTGACCAATCTATTTTGTAATTCTGCTTCCAATCTGACCATGTAAGAAAGTCAAGGTTGTCTTATTCTGTGGAGGAAAGAAGCATACTAGTAGTCAACTAAAGCATAATTCAGCCAAAAGTGTGTTGTCACCTTTTTGTAACACATGGTTCACTTTTCTAGGACATCTCCCTGTAGTACTACAGAGGGCCCATGGCCCTCTTTCAGACTAGGAAGGCAAGGGACTGCTGTCTCCATTTCACAAAGGTGACTGGTGCCAAGCTGGTATGATGTGCGATGGTGGCTGTAGGGAACTGGCCTCCCAGCCTCCTTCCTACCTGAGCAGCTCTTCACTAAGTGCTTTTTATTTCTTCTGCCTTGCCACTGATTCAGTGGGGTGAGGGTGTGTGTGGGGGGGTTGGAGGGTCATCCTTATTTTGTAGAGGAGGCATACAGATGGTGTGCTATACTCACCCAAAAGGTGTAGTTTGCTTACAATGTAAGGAAGCAAAAGAGGCTTCCTCTGCCCTTTCCCTCCATTTTTCTCTGGCTGCTTTTTCTGGCTGCTGCCTTCAAGTGTTGCCCTGGTTCCATGCCACCCTGCCAGCTGAGTATGGACTGAAACCTCCACAAACAGTGAGCTAAATAAACCTTTCTTTCATTTTGGGTGTCAGGCATTTTGTCCCAGCAATGAGAGAAAAGTAACAAAGACATCATTGTTAGTGAAACTTGCATTAAGTGGATATTTAATTCAATTGTTGGTTGATTTAGGGCAGAAAAAGTACTTGTTGTGCATTTATTACTATGCTTGTTGCTAATTAGCATTGCTAAGTGGTTCGTAGGAAGTCAGTATCCACCCAGTGAATTCTCTTGAGCTAGTTTGTTCTAAGTGCCAGAGATTCTCCTGAATTGGCTGTGCCTAAGAGTCCATCATCTTCCAGGTAAAAGAAAACAAAAGCTCAAAATTTTCATGGTTAATTTGGAGCCTTGAGAAAAATATTCAAAGAACTAAGAGGGTTTTTTTTTTTTAAATTTCTAGTTGCTGCAAGTTCTTGTTGGCCTTTTGGAGTCAGACCAACCTGGATCTAAATCTTGAGTTAGCCGTAACCTTAGGCAACTTACTTTTCCTGGCCAAACCCATGCTTATTTGCTGTAATGTGAACATACTAGTATCTGTTAGGCAGTGGTGTGATAATTATGTTGAAAATACATGTTTAACAAATGGCATGTAGTCATTTAGTAAAGGGAAGCTATAATTACTACTCCTCTGGTTAGCCCAGTCAGTTTTTTCCTGAATACATCTAGATGGTCAATGTCTTCTTTTCCATTTTGTTTTCACTCTCTAAGATTCATAGTATTAATTTTAAAATGATCCTGCCATAATCGTCTCTAAGGAATAACCTTCAGCAGGTCAGTATCTAGATTTTGTATTCTTTCATCTGCAAAATGGGTTGGGAATTCATGCTGTACATTAACAGGAAAACTGTAAAGAAGAAATATGAAGTTTATTTGAAGTGACAAAATGCTTCACAGTTGTGAAATGTCATTGCTATTGGCTCTGGTGATAAATATTGGACCACATTGGAAACTGGCCCATCAGTAAGGAATTGTGGGTAATTCAGTCAGGCATTACTAAAGAAAAACCTGCTTCTTTCCTGTTCAATCCAGTTGTACTTATGAGGTAAAACTTTTTTTGATTTTTTTGTGAACACCATTTTTATGATTTCCCTTCAATAAATGAAGAGAGCAAGTTAAGTCTTTGCCGACTTTTTAAAGTAAGTTTTTCTTTCTTTGGAAAAAAGTCAATTCCAAATCCCTGTCAGGTTTGTCCTAGCTGCTGGTGACCCCCTGAGTGTAACTCTTGAGAAAATCAAGGGTGACATGTAGTTGAATCTTGAAAGACTCCTTTGCCTGAGGAAAGGATTACTCAGGGTATAGGGAACCAGTCTACTAGTTTATTTTCTGATCCGGGGCAAACAAGGATGAAAGACAAACAGACACGGAGTTAGTGTAGAATGCAGGAGCCAGGAGTCTCTTGCTCCTAATGGGCAGAGAGCCCTGAATGTCTAGCTCACCTTGCTTTTATTCGTTTAGACATGGGAACAAGTAACTAGAGTAGCACAAATATTCATCTGCCTCCTGTTATCTATTGTTGCACACCCAGGTAAACAACTGTATCCCAGCTGTGCCGACCTTTCCCTAGAACCTGCGATGTGCTGTCCTGCTGGCGTGTTGTCAAAGGAGCACAGATGGCCCCCTTTCTCCTCCATGCTCCTGGACAAGGTCAATTAGGCCTCAGTTCTCATTATTTGGTCTCCTACACCAGGCCATGGCTCGCTGTCTCATCGGCAGGTGTTCATGGATACAGGATCATGTGTTGCTGTGAACTGAGTAAGGGTCTTCGGTGAGCTCTGAGTTCTATTCCTACCTCTTCTGTTATTTGCAAGATGATCTTAGTTTGGGATCTTAACCCTTATAAGCTTCAGTTCCTTGATCTACAAACTGGGACTAGTACTTGTACTTTTTTTTTTTTTACCAGATAGCTTCTGACATTAAATGAGATGATTGGTGAGAATTAAGTGAACTGATAAAAGAATAGAACAATGTTACTTGGTATAGGCAGGAAGTACAGTGTTCAACTAAGTTAGCTATTACTGATGTCTAAGAGTAACTCCTTATAAGAAACCATAATAGAGGAAATTGAAGCTACAGACTTAGGACCTTATGCTAAGTAAAACTCAGTTTGAAGCTAATAAACATTACTGATACGAAACATTAAAATAATGGGAAATGATAATTTGACAAAATTTCTCATTCTAACATTTTCAGAAACTTTTTTATTGCAAAAACAGGTAACAGACCTTCATTAAAATGTCAAGCCTTTGCTTGTGTTGGTAGCTATATACTTGGACAGGGGATAGATTTTTCTGGAAAGAGAGAAAGACAGATAGACAGACAGACAGAGAGATCCTATTAAATCTAGACAGTCTCCATTTTATGGATTAAGACATAGAAGTGGATGGAATACCAGCATCAGTGTATCCCAAGGGAGCTGACTGAGCCTGTAAAGATTTAGGGCTTTTGGAAAGTCTTTATAGCCAGTTGTACTTGAAAAAATTTTAAACACAATCTTAGGCTCTCTGCAAAAGAAGCTTTTTCTAAGTGATGACTCTGAAAACTTATTTGTCAAAATTCAAGTTACTAAAGAAGAAACCTTTGTGTGTTTGACATTGGTTTAACAAATTTTCATTCATCTAAACAGTACGCCAAAATCTATTGTAGTGTCATGTACTACCTAAATTGAAATGAACATATTTTATTCACTTATCTCAGAGTCCATTATTTGATTTTAGTGTGAAAGGAGACATTCTATTTGCATGGGTGCTATCTCTGTCATCAAGATTTCCTTAAATGTGGCTAGATTTATGTTTTTATTTTATTTTCCAACTGTGATCACTACTCTGTCAATAATAAAAAAGGATTTCAGTGGTCTTTTCACTTGCCAGAAGTTTCCTTACTGGGGTGGGATCAAAGGGGAAGTTTGCAGATCTCTGCCAAGATGTGACCTCTCAAGTGGATTATGGTAAGCCTGTTCCCAGGCTTAATATCATACAAACACTTGGGTAGTTCTTTCCTTTCCAACCAAGTGTTAAGTAATTCCAGGAATTCTAACGTCTGTCTTTTCTTAATCATGTGAGGATAGGGGTATCTTCTTCATGTTTCCTATACAGAAAGCAACCTTTCTAGTTTTAAGCAGTTGGAAATATGGGACCGAATACTTTGGATTTCTCCCAATCTGCCTGAGCCTTTCCAAGGGTAATGGAGGGAACACTGTTATTTATTGGGCCATATCCAAGGGTACTGGTCGGCGTGCCCTAGTGCCTATGCCTGTGTACACAAGTGGGTACATGGACAGCCCATGTGGCCAATAGACTAAGCCCTTAACTCTCTCTCCTACTTTCTGGGATAATTTGGGATGGATTTTCTGCTGCTGTGCTGAAGAATACATGAAAAAACCCAAAATCTTATTAAAATCCGGTTATAGTGAATAGTGCCTATAGTTTCAGCTACTTGAAATGCTCGAACCCAGGAGTTGGAGTCCAACTTAGGCAAAATAGTGAGACTCTGTCTAAAGAAAGAAACAAACAGAAACTACTGGGCTGTATGCTAGGATGAATCCCCTTACAGACAGGTCCTAGGACTGGAATGGCTGATGCAAAAGGATGCTCCCACTTTGTTCTCAATTCTAAAATGTGCTTTGCCATCCAGGTTTATCAGATAGCTTGGTTGGAGGTGATTGAACACTTATTTATACATTAATAAAACCGATGACCGTCACTCCTGTGCTCATGATCCTTAGGTAGGTCGGAACAAGAGGGAAGAAAGGTGAGATTTAACCCATCACCTTGCATTCCCTAAGAAAATCTGAAATTGAGTGGTTTCATCTTTATTTTCTCAAATGTAGCAGCTTATGATAAGGTATAGACTTTGACCTTCCTTTTGTGCCACACAAGCTTTGTATAAATGAAGCTTTGCCGTTATCTTAAGAGAATGGATAGCCTTAGCGATTCCTGCCACACACTCATAAACTTGAATTGAATTTATGATTTTGTTTCTGGGAAATATGGTTGAATTGAAAGAGAGGGATAAAATTAATTTTTGGAGAAGTGACTGCCCTGAGGCCAGTTGGAAAAAGAAAAAAAAAAAACCAATTTTACTCTCTCTGGGAAGTGAGATTTTCTTTTAAAAAATTCAGGGGCTTCTGGATTAGTATGACCCTAAAATTACTCAGTAATATAAATTTTGGTTAAAAAAATAAAGGAAAGGTTATAGTGTTAGTGGGGTGGGGTTAGTGGGGCTCTGGGGTGCTATGGACTTCTTCAAGGGATTTTTTTCAAGTTCTTGTTGTCCTAAACAAAAAGTTGGACAAGACACACCCAAAAGCTGGTGAGATTTTACATTCATTAAAGGTAGGAAGAGAAGTTTGCTTTGCAGAGTGAGAATGTGCCACCAATAAAGAGAGGGGACAGGGCCCACAAGAAGGTTGCACTTTGTAACCCACTTTATGACTTCAGATCTAGCCTGTCCCAACAAATCCTGCTGGACTTTGTGCTGGGAAAATTGAAGATCGCATCTGCAGTTGGTCACAGGTGCAGGACTCAGAACTGATTTTCTGCACATATCCTGGATTTCCATGATTGGGAGGTACTGCTCAACTGCTTTCCCATACAGTAATGTCCTGCCACAAAGCTACTGTAGAAAGAAAGGGTACTAAATATTCTCAATCAATTTTCTTATCATTTAAATTTAATATTTTAAAAGACTAAATTTCTATTTATCTTATTTATTTTTCCCTGCGGAATTTTCTTTGGGATGTTGGAAATGAGGGTGCACTGGGATCATTTGAAAACCACTTTTTTGACTTGGATAGAGGTGAAAATGGTAGCTTGAGAAACAACCTGGTAAACTCAGAAGTTCCCCACTGAGCCACAAGTGCAAGGAGCAGCTGGTGGAGCGGAGCCCTGGAATACAGAGCTCACTGTCCTCCCATGAGCTGTCTTTCCATTTAGATTCACACGGTGCACGGCGAGCCTGTGACAGCTGCCTTCCCTGAGCAAAAACCGGTGGGAAGCGTGGTGTCACTAGAAGGCATTCTGTCCGGTAAAAGCAAAGCTTCCTGTGAACACACCCTTGAATGCCGAGGAGAGCAGCTCAGGGGAGAGACAGATGTATTTAAATTTTGTAAGGTTATAAGATCTGAAGTGAATGTCCTGGGAGAACAGTGTGAAATGGCTGTTGAGTCCAAACCGGGGCTATTTTTTTATTAAATATTAATGCCACACATTTCTGCAGGGTTCATAGAACAGATGTTAGATCTGACATTGTGGCGATTTAATTGACCAAGAATATTTCCTGTCATTTTTATCAATGTCTGGATTTCCAATGTCTGTTAAATCTGAAAATATAAAACACAGGAAGGGATAATTAATACTGTGTTTCCACCCATAGTTACCTGCTGATATTGGCCCCAAGAGAAGCTAGCTTTCTCCTGAGTATTTATTTTAGAAGCAGAGGTGGGCTGAGCTGACCTAGTCTCCTTGCAAATGGTTCCACTGGGTCTCCAGCTGGACAACAGCCCACTCTGTAAGCACAGTTTCTTTTTTTCCTATTGGTTTTAAGAAAATAAGCAAATTCTACATAAGCTTTCTTATAACGGTGAAACTCCTAGGGATTCTGATTTTTCTTTCTGTCTAAATCCTACCTGACTTCCATAAGTCATTTCTCTCAACTTTCCCTAGATTAAAAAATGTAGAAAAACAGCCAAATCTTTGCTGAGGGACCTTTCCAAGTAGAATCCGAGGAAGTGGATAGAAAATATTTTGAGCAAATTCACTATGACATAAAATGTGGCTTATAGTGATTTAATATCAGGAAATATTTGCTAAGTAGAAAGCTCAGGAAGAACAATTCTAAAATGATTCTTGGTCAGGTGCAGCTTATAATGAGCCTATTCATAGGGAAAAAAGTTCAAGCTCCCTTTCTCACAAAAATTACATTATTTACATGGAAAAAATGTACTCACACATTTGCCCTGTAAGACCGTGTTGCCTTACATTTATTAAATGGTTTTGGCTGCCATGCTAAGGTCTCAATTACATCCCCAAGGGAGGGCGGCTCTTGGAGAGAGAGAGAGAAGGGAGAAGATGTGTTGTTCTCAGTCCTGAACATTAAATCATTGCAGTAATGATTTTAGAGGAAATGAGGTAAAATTGGGCCAAATGAAAACCTGCTGGTGTGGCCTGGGAATTACTCCTGCCCACTTGGGAAGGAATGAACCATCACAGGGCCCCTTGGCCTGGGGGTTTTGCTGTCTACCTCAAAGGGGAAAGCAGGGCCCACCAGTTTACTTCCAAAGTTCCCTTGTCCTCTCTCCATCAAAGAAATTTGGCCCATGCTGTGGACTGGGAGAATGAAGTTCCAAGCTGTGTAAGTGTGAGGCACATTTTAGGAAGCAGAAAGAATGGCAGGGTGGCAGAGATGTGGAGCTACGCAGCTGGCTGGTGTGAGGTAACAAGAGGTGGTACAGGTATCTTTGCTTGAGACTACGCAACATGCTGAAGGATGCGTATCATGCAGACAGGACCAGACTCCCGGATGTGGTATAACGTAAGGGGCAGAGAAGGCCTGACCATGTCTGAAAGCTATACGACACAGGTCTGTCTCTGCAGGTTGGCATGACCTCTGAGGTTAAAATACATCTGTGCTTTCTGTGATGTTAGACCAACAGATTGATGCACACGCAGGTGAACTAGCTGGTAACTGTCCATAGCTAAGAGCTATGTCCTGTGGTGATAGAACATAACACTGGTGGGTTCAGATGGATGTGGGGGAGGTGGAAGGGAGAGCCCCAGGCATAGATCTTGCTGAGGGGTGTCACAGAGTCAAATCTAGGTTGAAAACACAGTAGGAAGGCACTACCCACCTACAATCCTGATGAAGAAATCTGACACAGGAGGAATGGTTGGAGGCCTGCCCGGGGAGGGAGACTCTTTCTCACCTAGACCAGTACCACCACACATGGTCCTTTCTAAGGGCCCCCAAGTATCCAACCTTTTTACCTGTTCTATAGTCAACAGAAATGGAGGCACCAAGCCCGGTGACCAAAGCTATCCTAAGAGACATTAATGACACAGGGAGACTCAGCTCCTTTCAGCTCCCTGCCCAACAAACACAAAGTGCACCAGGCCCTGCCTTTGCTTTGCTGCTGAGTTTCCAGCAACAGATAGAGGAGGCATAAACACAAGGTCTGGGTGGAAAGTTGGGGGATGTTTATAGCCATGGAACCAAAATACAGAAGGAAGCAGGTGGGTGAAATTTGCCTAGGTTGCCTCCATGCGAATAAATCACGAGCTGTAGTTCATTTAGGGAGAAAATTGAGCCTTCCTGAAACAGACCCATTTCCCCCCAGCTTTTTTAATGTGCCTTTTCATGGATTTTGCTTTCAAATCTGCATGAATTATTTTTCTTCTATTAAATATTAATGTTCCTTTCTAAGTAGAAAAAAGGGGCAAATTAGGTCTGGTACACATCTTCCCCGCTACTATTTACTGCTGCAGCGGGATTGCAGCAAATGCCAGCTCCCAACACATTATTAAATCAGACCTGCGCCGAGCCCAGATGTTACACCAGAGCTGAGTGCAGGGAGTGTAGGCTGGAAAACAAGCAGGAGTGAGTGCAAGGTCTGCTTTGGTGGGGGCTTGTCCTCGCCTATCCTGGCTCCTTCTTCCTGTCCTTGCCTTTGTCACATTTGCCATCAGCTGGGCACGGCTTGCTCTTCCTGGAGCAGTAATCCAGCAAGGGGGATTTATTTTTTAAGCCCATTATTTTTTCCCCAGTGACTCTTTCTACTTGATTAGTTCAGGATCAATATGTCTGGTAGGCAGAATGTGATGGGGAGAGTGATTTATCAGTGTCAAGAGTAGCTCTGGGCTTTGTTCATGTGGCTGTCCTCTTCTCTATGATCTCCCCTCCTTGTCACAAAACACACACACACACACACACACACACACACACACACACGTACACACCTCCCTGCTCTGTAGTTATCTCTCTGTTCTTCTTACGTAAATTCTACTCACATTCATGACAAGATGAATTTGGTCTACCCTCTGGAGTCTGCCCTGTGGTTCTTAAATTGTGACCTTGCATGAAACTATGATGCCTCAGAAGGTAATTGTTGTGTGGGTTCTGCTTCCCTGATAAACTATAAATAATTTGTGCAATTATATTTTAAAAACATGGAGGAATGGGAACATGCACTGGGTACACAGTCCATAAATACTGATTGAGAGGCTTTGAGCAAGTTATTTCATCTCTAAGCGATGGTTTTATCATCATCATCATCATCATCACCTTCGTCGTCAACAACTTGGTCATCATCATACACAACACTCTGACCAGTGCTTCTACAACTTTAACATGCATGTTGGGTCTGCAGTGAGCCTGCAGTATTTTAAAAGGCTCCCTGTGCACATCACATTTTGAGAAGCAAGGTCCCTATGAGTCCTAAGTGAAGTAATTTATGTGCAAGTGTTTCTAGACTAAAAGATCCCGTATCATTGCTAATCCTTGGATCATCCCTGTATCTTCAATAATCTTTATCCTCGGTATTAGTCACTAGCAAATTTCACTGGTGCTACCACATGAATGTGGAGTTCATCCAAACACTGTGACTCTGTTTCTTTTTTCCTCAACTGAATCACTGGATTAGACTCTTCAGGCTACTATAACAGAATGCCAAAAAAGCCACCACAATTCTCGTGGCTGAAATATTCAAAATCCAGGTGCTGGCAGATCCTGTGTCTGTTGAGGGTCCATTTCTAGATGAGGGTCCATTTTCTAGATGATCAAATTTCTGACATTTCCTTATATAGTAAAAGGACAACTGAGCTCTTTATGATACTTTTGTAAGTATCACTAATCCCACTCATGATGGCTTCACTCTCACGACCTAATCACTTCTAAAAGGCCTCACTTCCTAATGCTATCATCTTAGAGGTTAAGATTTTGGCATATAAATTTTGAGAAAACATAAACATTTTGACCATAGGAGCTAGCATTATATCTCAGCTAGAGATTATCACAGTGATTTCTTATTGCCCTTCCTACTTCTATTTTTGTCTTTTTTCTTTTCACAGGGTACATCACTTTGTGGACCCTCCTTTCTCTCTCAAATATTTCAGTGGTTTACAGTGGCTTAACCAGTGTGTTCCTTATTGTTATCTGCTACCATCTTCCCCTCCCTGCGTTGACTTTTATATCTTTTCTCTCTGCAGTGGCATAGTTCATTCTATAATTTTATCAAACTTACATCTCAAGTTCTCTTTCTAAAGTAATAACTGTTTCACTCTCTGACTTCTTACCCAGATTTATCGTGTATCTTTTGTGGAACCTCTTATTACTCAACACTCTCCTCAGCATTTATGTGTTTGTCTGTGGTCTGTCTCATTAATTTGAAAAATACTCCATGGGGCAGAGGATTGTCTATAATGTTCTGCTCCTACTTTCAGCATTTGGACCAGTGTCAAACACATAGTAGGTCTTTATATATTTGCTGAATTAAAAATATGATAGATTCTTCTCAAATTGCTTTGGACCCTGTACCTGGCAGAGAAAGTACTTGGTAAGTGTTTGCTGAAGCAACTCTGTGTTCAACTTTTAAATGTGCAACCTACGGATGTATGTTAGTGGGGTAATATTTCATCTTGGGCTGTAGGTCAAGTAACTTAATATAGGAATGATTGAAAAAAATGTAGATCTTTGGGCAAGAAGTAGAGACAAATGTCTGAGCTCTAGGAGGCACTGGTTGTGGGAGGTGAAATGATATGGAGGTATTTTGACCCCCAAGGCCCTCACCTTTCTGAATTGCTTCTCTGCCAAAATGATGAAAGACACATTCACGCCTGCACAAATACACACAAATCAACCCACCAACTAAACCAAACAAAAATCAAACACTAGCAACACCACCAACACTGAGTCCCAAAATAAAAGGACAAATCCTGAATTTGAATTTCTCTTCAAATGTAAAAATTGCATAAACAGTTGCACACAGGAAAGGACTTCTCAAGCTGGATAATGGAATCTCTTTTTACTTCAGCTCATCTAAAACAGCACATTAATAAACCGCGCCAAATGTGGTGCTACAGCTGGTTTTATTGGTCATTAACATTTACAGATCCATGTGAAGTCGTGTTTTCCAATTTTGAGATTAAAAGATTTAGCTGGCCTAATTATTGCTTTCAAAATGGGGACTGTGTTGGAGTCAGTCAGCAGAACAATCCTCTCTGTCTTTCATGATGCCTATGCCTTCAGGAGAGGTGAACTGAAGACAAATACGTTTATTGACCTTTCGCTGGATTTGAACCTTGAAGTAGGGTAGATAATCGCAGCAACCCTACATTTTATCCTGTGCGATGTGACTAGTGCCATCTACCTTTTATGGATATTTATTGAATTCAGAGACTTCTTTGTATATGCAACAAATAGCACTGAAATAAAGCTATGGCAAAAAAAAGTACGTTGCAGTCAGTACTGGGCTTGGGTCTTGGTGCAGATTCTGTGTCATTTGGTCCCAGGCAGTATTGTTGGTAAGAATTTTCATTTAGGGTTCATGGAGATGTGTTTTTCTTATGAATCATGGTGAATATATGAATCATGGTGCTGTGGCTGACTCCATTAGCATGATGCCTTACTTCTTCCCACCTGCCCACTCTTGTACCATCTATATGTGTCCACCTTGGGAATCCTTCATGGGGGCAGCTGGCCTGTGAGAAGATGTAATTAGTGATTTTTCCTAAATCAGGAAGAGAATTTCTGGCTATTATCGTTATATCCATTGCATGCTGTCTGGCCCATCCTAGAGGATAAAAGTGGAGACTTAGTCTGGTCTATGATTACTTAATTTTGCTGAATGAAACTAATCAATTTGAGTTAGAGTTTTTGTTAGGACTCAAAGAGCAGGGAAGACTAAGAGAAGAGTCTGAGACATGAGTGAGATGTGTTGGCAGATGAGCAGGGCCAAGTCTTTTGTTTTCACTGAGTTTGAGCGTCCTAATGTGCAAAATGTGTACAGCTGGTCTACTGAATGGCCTCTGTCTTAAGTTATTTCTCTCCTTGCCAAGACACAATACTTGTCATGCACAATTTATTTTGATTCACAGATTGTAGAGGTGTCAGTCTGTAGCTGGCTGGCTCCAAGGCCAGGAGGCACGGTAGAGGGGTGTGGCAATGGCAGGAAACAGAGAGTGAGAGATTCAGGAGGAAAGGAGGCAGACTCTTCCAGACCACTCCCAGTGACCCACCTCTTCCAACCAGGTTTTACCTCCCAACATTACTTTTAGTTACAATCTCATCAGTGCACCAATCTATTCATTAGTATCCCATTTCCATAATCCAATCACCTCCCAAAAGATCCACCTATGAGAGCATGAAACTTTAGGGGATATCTAGGTATAAACCATAACACCAACCTACAGTTCTTCAGTAGTGGTAACAGATGACCATGGCTGCCTCTGAGTGTAGGAATGACCATGACTATCTCTATATGTAGTAATAAACTTGGCAGTATCTTTAAGGTAGATTGAAAGAAAGAGGAACTGAAGATAAGAGGAACAGTTAAGGAAATATTGCATGGATTTCATGAGTACTGTCTCTGAATTTTCCTACTAGAGTCCCTGAGCTCTGATCTCACATCCTCCTGACCATGGATTCTTACTTTTTAATTCTGATTATTTATGGGTCGAATGGTATTCTTCTTCCCAAAAGACATGTTGGAGTTTTAACATATACTACTTCAAAATATGACATTTTTTTGAGATCAGGGCTTTAAAGAGATAACCAATTTAAAATTAGATCACTATAGTTGAGTCTTAGTCTGATATGACTGACATTTTATGAAAGGAGAATCTGGACACATAACAAAATATGTATATACCAAGAATGCTATGTAGATATGAAGGCAGAGGTCAGGGTGATTTTTTTACAAGCCAAAGAATGTCTGAGATTGACATAAAAACATTAGAAGGTAGGAGGGAGGCGTGTAACAGTCTTTAGAATTATGGATGGTTTAAATCTGTTTGTGGCATTTTGTTAGTGTGTCTCTAACAAACTAATACACTGTCTTTCTGCTGTTTTTGTTTCAGAGCTTTGGTTTGCCATGACCAGTAGCAATGATTAATTTTCTGGGTCTAGCTTGATTTCTTTTCAATATTCGCAAAGGGGATTGTTCCTTGTTTCGTAACACATAACACTGCTTCCTACCTGGCTCTTTCTTGGGTTCAAGCCCACATTCTGAAACCAACTCTCTACTCTGCTTCTGTCTGAAGTGATGTTATGAAAGGAAAATGGTATTCCAGTAAATAGGGGAGCTTGACCTTGGAGGTTTGGAGCCCACTCTTTGCTGCCACTTGTCTTTAGGAATTTAAATCCTTCACCATGTTTTCAACTTCTCATTGTCATTTAGAAAGTTCAGTTAGAAAGAAAGGCTAGTAAGCTGCAATGCCTTTGGTTATTTTTCAGATTTGTTGGCGTATTTATGGCCCGTGTCATGTGGACATAGGTGGGATTCTTTGGGGGTGGCTGGATCTAGGGTGTGCTGTGCTGGGATTAAGGATGCCCACCCTGGGTGCGAGCAGCCCTGCCTGAAGAGCAGGCAGCCCGGGAAATATAAAGGCAGGTTTGGTGAGTGTTGGTGCTGCTTCACTGGTTTGCTACCCTCTGACTACCAAGAGCTATTTCTTCTCTGTGACCCTCCTCTGTCATGTCACCTAGCCTTGGAAGCAGCCAATTATGGACTGAAATTTCTACAGATTGTAAGATGAAATAAACTTTTCATCATTTAATGTTGGGCATGAAGTGTTTTGTGTCAGGAATGAGCGACGTAACTAAGCTAGCATATAATGTCGGTGTTCTTGGGCCTGCTCCAAAACATTCCAAATGCGTTTACTAAAATGCATCCTATGGTTGGGGGTAAAATTATAATTAGAGGAAGCATATTTAAAATATCATGACAATTTTGAATAATGTTAAATTCTCAGTTGTCTAAATTACATACAAAAATGTAAAAGTGCAACGAGATTACATAATCTATTCAGATACTTTCTTATGGTCAGATTCCTTTGTAGTATTTCAATATACATTTTCCCATTAAACTTCTCACTTAATATGGCACTGGAATTTTTTATCTGAGTGTAGGATATATTATGTTGATCATTTTTGGCCAATCTTGTTTTACTAAGTTAAAAGAGGTTCACTTTATTATAAGTGAATAGACAAACCTTGACCTTGTGTTGGTCTTCAAGCTCTAAAAATAAAAATATGACCTCTGTTCTGTGTAAACAAAGTCATTAAAGCGATAAGGTGCCCAGAGGAAAAAAATTTAGACAATAGTTAAACGCTAAATAGTGCCGAATTGATTTTGATGTAGTTAAAGTCCAGTTTCATGAGTACTGTGGAAAGGTTTCCTGCATAACAAAGTACTTTGGTTTATTGCTGAGAAGGTCAAGATAGTACTCCAACTCCCAATCTTTTTTTCTATCTTCCTGTATTATGGTCACTTGACTACAAAAAAAAAAAGAACAAAACAAAACAAAACAAAACAAACAAAAGGAACAAAGAAACAAAATGGCCCAAGACAGGAGCTGGTGGAAGTGGCTCACACATTTCATGCCATGATGATGGGAACTTTATCAACCTAAAATTAGACAGATGCCTTTTAGAAATCATCTCAGTAACATTTCTTATTAGTCCAGGCTGTTTCTTTTCAGATTGCATTTCCTGCTCTTCATCAAAAGATCCACAACTTTCTAAGATGAATATGAAATTTAAATGAGGCCACAGGGAGTTCTCTTTCCATTTTCCTGGTGGCGGAGTTGGGAAGACATTCTCAGTTCAGAATTTGCACAGATGTGTTTCCAATAAAGCACAATTAGCCCCATGTCTCCATTGTTCCCTTTCCATTAACCATGGGGCGGTGCAGATGAAGTGTGAGCTCAAACGCAGGGTAATAAAGCCATCGTTTGCTTCTCCTTTTCTCACATGGAAAGGGCCTTCATTTTATTTTCTTTACAGACTTAATTTGAAGTTGGGGAAAGAAAGGAAAAGCAACTTTTGGAAATGCAAAACAATAGTTACTCCTAATAAGAACCACATTTTCCTTCTAAATTATGGTACGTGAGTGTCCCTCTGCAGGGAGGCTGGGAAGTGATGAAGGTGGGTTATGGGAGAGTTTAAGGAACTGTAGTTGACATTTTGGTCCATCGGGGCTCATATCTCAAGAGAGATTCATGGAACATATTTGGGCCACAGTGAAATGTGAGAAACCCTCCAGAAAATAACTGTAGAAATAAACAGCAGCCAGTATTTGTGTGTTTAGACCAGAGGTCAGGGTGTTTTTTAGTTCTAAGAGCCATGAGTGGGTTAAATAAGGTCTATGGGATGCTAGATTCTAATGCAGAACTAAAGTACGGTAATACCTTGCTTCATGAACTTAATTTGTTCTATGACTTTGGAAAAGATGAACACATTTTTGTTTGCATGTGATAGATGGCCATGGCCATATTTGTCCCAATGCAGAGTTTTCAAACTAAAACAAAATTTTGTCAAACCTCTCTGTTGTGAACCAAATTGTTTGCAAACTGTTTAAGTTTCTTTTCTCTCATTGTGGAGACAAAAATGCCTTACCCAAAATTAAAGGGATGAAAGGTTTATTTAGCTCACAGTTTGTAGAGATTTCAGTCCAGAATCAACTAGCTCCAAGGCAGAGTAGCACATGGCAGAGGGGCAACAGTTCATGGCAGTGGAAGACAGCAAAAGCAACAAAAGCAAAAGGGGGAAACAAGTCTCTTTCTGCCCCTTTTGTTTTATCTAGATTACTGAGATTAGGGCACTTCCAATCCAATCATCAGTCACCCAGCCTTAACCCCAGCCCCCTTATCCCCAGTACTGCCCTACAAATCAGTCACATACTCTAGATACAACTATCTCTGAAAAGCCTGTCAACCCACGACCACATGAGGCTTTGGGGGAATATTCAGACACAAACTATAACACAAACAAAAGCATTGTGAAACAGGTGAATTGAAGACAAGATAGGAAAAATTGTCTCTGAGGGATTAAGTAGTCGTTGTAATCAGCTATCACTTCTTGGTCTACTTTTGGATAAATTATTGCTCTTGGTTTAAAGCAAGATTTCCATAATTTCCTTTATGTAAGATACTTGGGACTTTAAAGGTTCCTGGGTTTTCCTGCAGCTTTATTCTTGTAGGGTAAAGAGTGGTATAGGGCATCAGAGGATAGAGTTTGGGGAACTCTCTTTCTATGTGGGAACTCCCTTGACTCATGGGGCCAAGGAGGGTACAGTGAAATGTCCTCCAAGATTGTCAGTTATCCCTTTCTTCTAGTCTCTTATTTGATCTCCTTCCTGCACACATCTAGCCTCTTGTTATGGAATCACATTTACTGGGTACTATTGGTCATCCTAACGCACAGTTTCTGTCTTTGCAAGAACAACCCAGGTATCCAAAATCTATGGGAATGTTTGGTTTTACTGGATAATTAATCAAAGAATTTCTTCCAAAGAGAGGACAGAAAGACATGGAGTAACATTATTTAAATAGTATTATTAGAAAACAAGAGACAATATGACAGATAGTGAAGATCTCTGGTTGTCCAGCTTTGAAATTTATGCTTTCTTATGTCCCGTTCTGTTCTGTTTTGTTGTGTTTAATTTTACTCCCTTTTAAAATAAAATTAAAAAAATTAAAATTGGGAAAAAAACCCAAACTACCCAAGACAGCTTGTTTCAACTCTAATTTTAGTCTTAGATAGACCAAGGAAGGCTCCTATAATGAAAGATTTGAAGATGTGTTTTATTTATTTTAAGTTTTGTTTGCTTTAGTGTTCTGTTTTTGTAATTCTAGGACCTCTTCCTTCACCCATTTTTCTATGCATCTGTGTTTCAGTCTACCCATCCACTACTCAGGAAATATTTGTAGAAAGTCTTCTTTGTGCTAGGAGCAAAGTTATGCACTGTGAGGAGAGAAATGAATGAGAAATGATTCCTGCCCTTGTGGAGCTCACAGTTTGATGGGAGAGGGAGAGATGTAAACATTAATTACAATAGTGTGATGAATGCCCTAATAAAGTTCAAAGCAGGGTGCTCAGCTCTCCCACAGAGTTGTAGGGAAGTGATCATCTATTTTACCCCCGCCTTCTAAAGATCTTTGATTCCTCCAAGAGTAAAACTGTGATCCCCAAATCTCAGGAGTACTGGTTAAGTGTAACTTTAAAATAAGTCATGCAGGTTGCAGCTACTACTGAATCAAAGACAGTGAAGGGAGAGACGACTGGGAGATTTATTCTCAAGGCTCATGGATTTCTGAATTGATGTTCTCATTCCTCCTTCCTCCCTAGGGCATAAATATGTTCTGTAATATGGTAATGCTCTGTTCCTGCCCCGACCTATCTTCAATCTGCTGTCTAACTTGATTCTTAGGGAGGTTTGCTCTTATGGAAAAAGTGTCACTAACAACTGAAGTGGGATAAAGCTTGAGTCTATACCCCTCACCACATCCAAGACCAGTCATCTAACAGCTACTGAGGGCTGAAACCAGGATGGGAAGCTATTTTGAACATTCTCCCTTTCCTTCTTTATTATCATTTATCCAGAAATGACAGCCAGGTGATAGCCAAGAGAAAGAACAAATCTCTGGGGAGAAATGTTTTCAAGAAATGCAGTCAAATACTGCAGTGGTTTTTATTACTATCAGAAACAAGTATAGGTTAAAAAAAAGTACAAAGTTGCAAAAACTTTTGCTGTTGCTGAGGTGTAAATATTTCTAGTATCGGTGTCAGAGTTTTGCCTCATAGTGGGAAAAAGACTTTTATTGATTCCACTGAGCAGAGCTTTTAGTGGTGTTTGCCACTTTGGAAGAGATCTCCAACCAAAAGAAGAGGAAACATTCTAGATTCACCCATCATCTTAACAGCATTACCTTAGATAATAAACAAGACTTACATTGTCCAGAGAGCATTTTCTTTAGTAGTTTGTGCTTCCCTAAAATGTAAATTTCAATTTATTTAGGTTGCTAAAATGTTAAGGCACTCAACAGACATTTCTGTGAATTATGTCAAGGTATGTTACAGGGCCTTCTCATGCCTCTGAAAATATATTTTTTGATAGTTAAGGCAAGAAAAAATTATCATGACTAGCTAAAAGAGAAGATGATGGAACAGATATTTTCTGAAGTCATGTAATCTAAATTTAAATGCAAAAAAGACTTTTATAGAAAAGTATTATTGACTAGTCTATTTAGGGTATCAAGGATTTGACTTTCAAGAAAACAGGGCTGGAATTTTCAAGTTTTAGCACTTGACGTAACATATGTATTTAGACATGTAGATCAAGCCCAGTCACTCAGATGTACAGGAACCTCGTGATTCCATTCTGTTGCTTCTTGCATACGGACAAAAACCTAGAGGTTGGATGAGCCCTCTGAAGACTTGAATCAGGGCAAAAGCAAAACTTTGATTTATTCTGGAAGACAGCACCTGGCAGTGTTACCCTCACTTGTCCGGTCCATTGCCCACTTTCTCGCAGTGGTCACTACCGGCTCTGCCAGCTTTCTTTACCTGTTTTCCCTGTCCTCCTCAGTCCCTGTCTGTGATTACTCCTGCTTTGTCTGCACTTTACACTGCTCATGAATATCTCCTGAGACTTTTTCAATTAATTAAATCTTATAGCCACATTGATTATTGATGGAAATCTATGAGTACCTTACACAACTGAAATAAGGGAAAGGTGGCTCAGAAAGAGACATTTGAGAGCACAACTGTGACAGTTCACATTCTATTAGGGCCTATTTCCTTTTAATGACATATGCTAATATGCCTGTTGGAGAAACTTAAGGAGCAAAGATTGACTCTCTGGGAGACTGTTCATCCCCCTTCTGACCCACTCCATTCTGAATAGACATCAAGACATTATTTCTTGCATACACCCTGTCCATGCCTCCCTGACTGTGTGCATGCTATTCTTTCTGCTTGGAGTATCTGTCTTCTATTTCTCCATCTGGCAACAGTCACATTATGTACATCTCCATATCACAAGCATCTATCAGAATATATGTGAGAGATCAAATTAGTGAATATCCAGTTGAGTAGAAGTGTGCTATTTGCCATGGAATAATTAGAGACCAGAAAAATACTTAAAAACTTTCATAAAAATCAAATAATTCATTTTTAGACTCTGGAAGTGACATAGCATTTAGGAAGGCAGGAGGGAGGTAATAGTAGTTGAGAGCAATGTTAAAGCAAAAAACAGAATTGAGAATGATCAAGGGTTTTGGGTAAAAGGGAGATATGACTAATTAGATTGGAAAGTTTATTGGTAGAAGCAAGATCAATATTGTTTGTATGGCTCATGTTTCTGAATACTTTGAAAAGTTTGAAAGACATGAAATGGATAATAGGTAGCCATTGAAGGCTCTTAAGTAAGAATTAATCCAATGGTGAATTAGGAAGGTACAAGCCAACATAGAATTAGGGAGGTACAGCCATGCCATAGTGGCGACTGTATGGCAGTGACTGTTGTGTCTGTGATGGTAGATCTGGGGTCATGGTGGGTCTACCGGAATGGGGCAGTAGGTATAAAGGAGTGCTCATCCTGGAGGAAATTTGAAGAAAGAAATACCAGGTGTGACTGTAGATGATTATAATAAAGCAAACATGTTCTATAGGCTGACTTCTATTAAGATCACCTGAAAGTTTAAAGTATTTTATAAATAACTATATTACAATAAAGACTATCCTGAATAATCACTGATCAAGTCCTAATTTGAGAGGAGTTTTTCAACAATAGATGATTCTGGAACCCTACACTGGCTCATTTCAGAAATTTGAGTGCAAAGCTTTACATTAGTACAGAAAATAATGGAAGTTTCTCTGCTGATTCTAGATTGCAAACATTGTAGTTTTCCTATTGAATTATGTGTATATCAACCAACAGTATATTTTGTCATACCTTTTTGGACACTGCCCATATTTTAATTTTTTTTTATAATGGGTAGAAAATGGTATACTTTTTCTCATTCACAGTTCTTTGATGAGGAATATTGAATATCATTTATGTATAGGTTATCTGTCTACCTAGCTATCTCCCTAATTATTTTTGCCTTTTTCCTATTTTAATACTAGGATAATTTTCCTTTTTATTTGCTTATATGAGTTCTTTCCTTGTTAGCAATATTAGATTTTATCAAGACTGATTTTAGAAACCTACATTTTCACAGATTTTAAATTTGCCATGGATTATCAAACTATACAGCCAACTACCATTATAGGTATTTTAGAAGCTTCAAAATTCATGCTTCTTAATCCTAAATAATTTTTTTTTAGGTACCAGGGCTCAAACTCACAATCTTGCACTTGCCAGGCAGGTGCTTATGTCACTGAGCTAAATCTTTGGCCCTCCTAAATAATTTTTTAAAAAGTATTCAAGCTTAGATTTCTAAATTAGGAAAAGTGAAAGCAAAAAATCTACCCTGACATTTTCAATTCTATCTTCTTTTTTACTGACTCTACATCTTTAATCTGCACTTTATGATATGGAATAAGATGGTGTTTGAACACAGCCTTTCCCTTGAACTTGCAAGGTCGTGCCCAGAGAGAGATAGATAAATGTGGAGAGATAAAATTACTGCAGGTGCTGCCATCTTGGTCCTCATATTTCATCCCCTGAAGGGAACTTGGCAACTCCAAATGACCATTGTGTCATTTATAAGCTCAACTGTGTCTCTCACAAATTCATATTTTGAAACCCTAACCTCCAATAACTCAGAATATGACTGTGTTTGGAGATAAAACCTTTAAAAAGGTAAAATGAGGTCATTATGGTAGGTCCTTGTGTTAGCCAGCTTTCTAGCACTATAAACAAATACCAGAGATAATCAACTTACAAAGAAAAAGACTAACTTTAGCTCACAGTTTTGTGCATTTTAGTTCATGATCAATTGGCCCTGTTGTTTTCAGGCTATGACAAGGCAGCACATCAAGGCAGAATCACACTGTAGAGAAAACACTCCCAGTATGACCACGAAATGAAAACAAAAGTAGTGATGGGGCTGTTATCCCACAATCCCCTTAGAAGCCATGCCTCTAGTGACCTAAAGACTTCCTTTAGGTCTTGCCTCTTCAAAGATTCACCACCTGTCAATAGTGTCACTTTGGAGAATGAGCTGTCAACATACAGATCTTTGGGGGATTTTCAAGGACCAAAATAATACAACTCTAAACCACAGTGTCCTTATAAGAAGAGAATATTAGGACACAGACACAGCAAAAAGAAGCTGATATGAAGGTACAGGAAGACGATGACCCTCCACAAGCCAAGGATAAGGGTCTCAAAATGAAATCAATTTTGTTTTACACTTTAATCTTGGAATTGTGATAAAATAAATTGCTGTTGTTTAAGCCATCCTGATTATGCTACTTTGTTACAAAAGCCCCATCCAACAAAGGCAGTGTCTTATGGGAAGCACTGTAACCTTCATCAACTCGTTTGGAGATCAAGGTCTAATAGAAGAAACCATAGATTAAAACATCCGCCTGAAAGTACAGGAAGTTCTATTGTATTCATCCCTACATTTCAAGAATGAAGGGAGTGTAAAGACTACTTAATTCTCAGGCATAAACTCTATTTTCTCTAATTTTAGGGATTGTGATTGCCTTAGTATTCATATCCATAGTTAGGCATTGCTGGACACACATCTATCTAAATGGACTCCTTCTTTTGGGACCATAGACTTAGGTCCCATGTCTGAAACCTTCTCTTGGCTGAGATGTGAGGAACATGTCTTTATATGACAAAAAAAGATTTTTCTTAGTTCAACTGTGAACCAGAATGGAGGTGGCAGACCTAGATCTTCATTTTGATTCTGTCACCAGCTTCTTGAGTGGTCTCAGGCAACTAAACTTACCTACTTGGAACTTAAGAGCTGTATGTGGACCTTGTGAGTAGTTTTAAGACTCACATCTACAGAACCCCAAGAAGCTCCATAGAAAGATTCAAACTTCATTTGAACTTCTTTTGGAGAATAAATTTAAAAAATGACTTTAAAACACACCAATAAAAACAACATGCATCCAGATGTGTTGTATTTCACATTCTATATATGAATATTAGCATGCTACAGTGTTCTGCTAGTTTCATCTGGGATAAATATCAGAATGAAAATCTGGCCATCTGGGTGTACATATTTGATGAGGAATATTGATATTCTGTACTGGTCTGTCTGTCTGTCTGTCTGTCTGTCTCAAACTATGACATGACTGCTCCATAGTTCCAATGACATATAATTGCACAGTTTTGTTTGTGAACACAGTGCATTTGTACTTGCTCATCTAAGTGCCAGATCAAGCTTATTTACATTTGCGTTCCTCATGGTACAAGATTGTTTGTGCACCCACACTGGATTCTTTTGCATCTTGAAAACATCACTTTCGGGCTGGGAATTTAGCTCAGTGGCTTAAGCGCCTGCCTGGCAAGCTCGAGGTCATGAGTTCGATCCTCGGTACAAAAAAAAAAAAAAGAAAACATCACTTTCAAGCTCAAAATGGATGCTTCCATTCTGAGTTTATGGTGAGAAATGCAAAAACTTTATTGGTGTTACTAACAATTCAGCTCTGAAACAGATACTTTCTGCTGCTTTTCTTCCAAGCTTCTGAATGAATTGAAGCAGAAGCCTAAACTGTAAGACACATTGTCTTAAAAAAAAAAAAAGTAAAACAGCACTTGTAACTGTGTAGCTAGTAGGATAAACATTTTTTGAATATTGTGCAATAAAACAAAAAACAAATCAAGTACTGAGAACAATATGATCATGATCATTTCAACTTTTTAAGTTTATCAAATCAGTCCCAGAATTGTCAGGGACATGCTTTTCTTTATATATGGTGTATTTGAACTCATGAAATAAATAATAATGAAGCTTGGCTTTTATTTGTTTAAATGTCAGGATTCCACTTTCATTAAGGATATCTTTCCTTTAGAAGCAAGAAAAATTGGTCAGATGACCTTCAAGCTTCCGTCTGGACATCTGGAATCATCCAAGGTGGGTGTGAGCAGGGACCAGGGCAGAGTGAACTGCAAGGAAAGGTGACTGTTTTCCAGTTGCAGCATTCAGCCCATTTTAACAGAGAGGATTGTGTCTAAGTGCACACACACATCAATTCAGGGATATCACAGGAGCTCACAGTTTCATCTATACAAATGAACAGTCTCAGGAAAGCCACATGGTAATTTGAGAATTCTACGAAGATTTTTAAAAAACACTAATTTTATAGGGTATAATATAATTATATGGCAACTTGCTAAACTTCATTGAAATATGTTGCAATTGCCAAGAGACTTCCTGCCTGAAATGAATCTCTTTGGAGGTGGTATCTGATATGCTATATGAAGGATGGGGCCTGGGGCTAGGGATAGAGGTGTGCTAGGCATGGGCAGTGGTGCCACCCTCTTGTAGCTAATGTGGGAGCTGTGCAAAGTAAGAAAGGAGGGCTTTGATTTGTTCCAGTTTCAGCTTTTAGAAGTCACCCTCATCAGGGCTTAGCATATTCCTACAGCACACTCTGGGCGTGGAGCACTGTGCTCAGGTCATCAGAAGTGGCTCTTTAGGCAATAGCACCAACAGGGCTTATAAAATATGCAGAGATAGAGAAGAGCTGAGCTGCGCAGTTCTTTGCATGAATCTTACTCCACTGGCCCCCTCCCCTTAGAATGAGAAGATAGAGCTGGATCTAGAATGTTAGTGGTATTAACTTGCAAGATTTTTCCTAAAATTAACTAGATTAATCCATTGATATGATTGATTTTAGGTCTAACATTTGTGAGTGGATGACTAGTGGGATTGAAGTGATATTCTCTTAATCGTAACACTGATGATTAGTTAGGATGTTTACCTACATATAACAGATAACCCAAACAAAAGCGATGCAAGTAAAACAGACTATCTTTTCCTTTCCTATAATAGCCAAGAAGCAAGGGGTTCAGGAGTAGCATGGAGCTGTGTTCCTCAAAGTTGTCTAAAGACCTAGCTCCTTTTACTTCCCTCTGTCTTTAGGGTGTTGCCCTCATATGAATGATTAAAATGCATCTCCACCTCAGTCTGTGATCCAGAAAGGAGGATGGAAGAAGGAGAAAGGGGGGACCTTTGCCATTTAAGAACTCAGCTTGGAAGTTGAATGCATTATTTATGCTCACATTTTCTTGTCCAGAACTTGGCTGTATGGCTCTGCATAGCTGCAAAGGAGACTGGCAGTGTGGTGCTTATTCTGCTCCATGTGTCCCCCCCCAGAAAAAATGAATTCTATTATTTTGAAACATTATTGGAGAGTGAGTACTGAGATGCAACTAGCTGACTCAGCAAGGCTGTTTAATGACGTCTGCATCTCTGTGCTGCTATTGGGAGTTCTGCAAACCTGGTCTCCATCATGGAGGTACGTGGTCAGGGTTGACAGGGTGGGATCCAGAGGGAGAGGAGTGTCTAGCACTCTAACGTTGCCTTTGATAGTATTTATTTTTCTGAGGCATGGTGAGTCCCATTTGCACTGACCACTACAATTCCTTGAAGACACTATGTTGAGAAGAGCTGGTCTAGAAGGCTCAAAGTAACCCAGAGGACATAGGTAGACTACAGGATTTCAAACCATATCCTACCTGCATGCCTCAAAGTTCTCTGGAGTCTGAGGACAGGTGGAAGAAATGGAAAACAAACATTTTCTATCCTAAACTCCATTTTCCACTTCACAGTCCAACCAGCTTACTACACTCTTAGGTATGTTTCTTTGTTTAGTCTGTACTTTGGGTGAACAGTATAGTTTTTACACATCTAATAGGCATTCAAATTAAAATGCTCATAATTTAGAAAACAGAGGTTAAATGATATAGGAAATATCTAATGGTATAACGAGTCATTATCTCACATGATAGGAAATGGTCTTTACCGTGTTTTGCCAGAAAACATTTTAAATTGAAGTTGAAAAATAAAAAGCATCAATGGGATCCGATAGTTGCAAAGAAAAATAATACAATGCTTTAAAATCCACAAGGCATAGTCCATTCATTCCTTCTTTTCATTCTTTCTTTATTTGCAATGAAATAGATGCACAGGGAGGAAAATCGATTTGCCCTGAGTGGCACAATTAAGAAGTGCTAGGGATAGAATTAAGCCCATGGCTTTGAACTCTTTATTATACACAACTATTTTCCAATATTTGCCTACCTTTCAGCTGCTGAATAAAGATCCATTCCTGAAACCTGAGCCGTTTTATCTCATGACACAGATTTCCGCTGGGGCAGCAAACAGGTGGTCACCGACCTGGCCTCTTTGCCTGAGCCTCGCCTCTCTTCTCCTTCTCATCTCCTGTTGAAAGTCTATCACAAGTCAGATGCTGCCCTAAGTACTGGAGACAACTTAAAGCAAAACTGATAGAAGCTTCATGGAATTTAGACAGCACCAGTTAAAGCTACAAAAAAGTTAAATCATAACTAAACATACCACCTTTTCACAATGTGAAATAACACCATGCAGGAAACTTAATCAGAGTAACAGAAGGACAGTCCACTTTGGTTGGCCAGTGGAAGGTAAGGAGGTACAGGCAGAAATCAGAACAAAAGGCAGGCGTAAGCCATGGCAAATCTCCTGAGGAAAAGCATCCCAAAATGAAGGAAAGGCAAATAATATACTCAGCATAGACACAGGACTATAAGATCATTTGAGCTGGAGTATAGAAAGACTTCTGACATTGTTTTGCTGTGTTTTGTGATGTAGGAGAGGTGGGCTAATTTCAGAACCAGATTTTTTGAATAATTGAGGGAATTATATTCTTGACAGACGTGGAGAGACTGGTCTTGGATAGGAAGAGGCACATCTCTGGGTCTAGAGAGAGGGTAAGAAAGACTGGAATGTGTATGACAGGGTTAGTAGATTTGGTGGGAAAATGGATTTGTTTTCTTCTGATTTGTTTTATTTTGTGAGAAAAGTATCAGATGAGGTGAGATGAGGTTGGGGAAGGACTGATGGTCTTCCAATCTGGCTGGAAAGTTAATCTACTGACAAACACAGGAAGGCTGTGAGTGAGGGTAAAGACTCCTTGAAGTCTACAATGTTAGGCTTGTGCAAGATCAGTCACCGCAACTGTACCATTGTCCCTGCTCACATTTGGCTATCAGGGAAGTATGAGCAGAAAGATGATTTTAACCATATGGAAGGTATTCCTAGCCCTTTCTAATCTATTGTCCATCCTTCTTCATCCAGTGTAGTGCCTCCAAGAAGCTGATATTTATGCCATGAGTCAACTAATTCCTTGGCTTCCAGGAGGGATTTGGCTAATGACAGGCACAGGGAGGATAGAGGGCCCAGGACAGGAGGTGCTTGCACTTAAGTCACTTTCCTACTCACTGTCCAATAGGCCCTGGTTGAATGTCCTTCTATGGAGACTCTAGCACCTGACGGGCATCCCTTTCAATAGCTGGTTTTTTTTTTCTTTCATTGTTGTTGTTATTCCCAGAAATCACCCCTTATTATTATTTCAAGTTTAGAGGAGGATATTTGTTTCCTGCTGCTGTGAACTTTGAGGTACTTCCTAGCCTTTATTATTTTCTTTTTACCTGACTACTGTTTTAGAAATGGTCTCTTTGTTATCATCTCCTCTCTTTGTTTCATCAAAGTAAGAATCTGAGTACTTAGAAGCTGGTTAGAGGTGAGGTCAGGAGAGCCTAATAGAGGGAGAAATGCATGGTATCCATTGGTATATAGGGAGGAGAGTTTGTGGTGGACCAAGGACACTAACAAAGTAAAGAAAGAAGTGAGGACATGAAGAGGGTGGCAGACTGAGAAAGCGGGGAGGTAGGTAGATGAGAAGTCTGAAAAGGGTCAAGGAATTTGTGGGGTTTTGGTACTAAAGTGAATGAGCTGAAAAATGGGGAGGCAATCCTCTGAGAGTAGAGTGTTTAAAGTAGAACATTTGTGATTAACGCAGTTATTGACAGCAACAGTATCCAGGTCAGTGCTTTTCAGCCCTGGCCTATATAGTAAACTGGCCAGGAGAGATAGTAGAAATGCTGATGAATGATTTTGCCTCCAGAGATTGACTCTAGTTGGTCTGGTATGAGTCCTGCATATTATAACTTTCAGAAAACTGTCTCAGATAATTCAGATATGTGGCCAGAGTGAGGATCACCAGTCTAGGCTGTGAGCAGGGGAATGAATGACTGAGATAAACAGAAAAAAAAAATGATATTTAGCAACTAGAGGCCAAGCAGTGGAGAAGCCAAGGGGGTGGAAGAATCACCCACATCAAGGCCACCAAGGATGATGGTAGAGTTTGTGGTGGAGACAATTGAGTGAGTCAGACACTAAAACTGGGGATTGATGGGTCCTAGAAAAGTTTGGGTATTGTAGTTTTTGTGGGCTACAGATTTCTGCAGGCAGCACAGGGTGGAATTGCAGAAGTGGGGTTTGCTTTTGGTTAACTTGTGCTTGGTCTCCCTCAAGCCCATCTCTACCCTTGATTTTCACTGTCTGCTCTTAGGTTTGCCTTTTCTCAAATCCAGTGTTGGGGAACCACGTTTGCCTCAGTCTCTGCAGCTTCTTTTCCAGACCCAATTCTCTTGATCCTTTGACCTTTTAAGATATTTAAGATATTTACTCACCAAAAATGAAAATAAAAACAAGCCCTCTCCTTTTCCCTATTGCCCCAGGAGTCCTAAGGGTGAATTAATTTCAAAGGTTCATTCATAGATTACATCAGCTGGTATTTATAAGGGGCTTCTCATATTTTAACAAATAAAGTAAAAAAAACAGGCACCCCAAAATCATTCAAATCCTCTGTACTTCCATGTATGCTCCCCAGTGTGTAAAGAGAACAGAACATTTTAGCTCTTTTATTTTCTACATGCATGCCATTGTAGGGCCATTTAAATCAAATTCTTCTCTGTAGCTGAGCACAAAACCTGCACATTTCTGGTTTTGCTCTTTCTGAAGATAATTTCAGCTGTTTAATGAGATCTGAGGATGAAGTCAGGCATGAGCCAGAGAAAGGTCACAGTGTGTGCTCAAAGGTATATTAACCACTCTTGGAGCTGACATCAGTCTCTTTTCAAGAGGACAAAATTAAGCAGCACACAGTAAATACGTTCAATGGCACTTTATTGCAAGGAGGACCATTTACAATGAAATAAGAATATGAGAATGGTTTCAAAGAGAAAATGGGAGTGCTTACAAATAGAACACTTCTTACCAGTTAGAGAGAGAATGCGATTCCAGTCAAGGTTAATGGGGAAACAGTTAATGAAGGGTACAGATTCCAAAGCTGTGTGATGCCATATTGTGTCTCACAAAGGTAATTAATACTAGTGACTCTGGCTAAATGGACACATTACACACAGCACACAACTTGAAATTCTGCACACCGTGTTGAGAGGCTTCTCTGGATGCTTTATGGCTCACCCTAATACTGACAGGGTGACATTAGAGGCCATGTGTTCCATGCTTCTTCATCATGAAGTCAGCATGGCACCGTGAAAACACAGGCAGGTAGCAAAACGGAGGGTGGCAACTCAGACTCAGTCACTAAGAGGTGGCGTGTGACCTTGGATGAGTTGCTTTCTACTCCTCTTGGGCTCAATTTCCTCATCTGTAAAATGAAGAGGTTGAATCAAACAACCTATGAGGTCTTTTCTAGTTAGAAGCATGAGATTCGGTGCTTCATCGCCATGCCACCAGGATCACTTACCACCTCTGTAACTGTGTGAAGATGGGTACAGGTGAGTAGAAGCCCGGCTCTATAAGCACTGCCATGGATGCACATTTACCCATATTTACCTGTTTATGATGCATAGGTATGATGCATATGTTGCATATGATGCATAGGTTGAAATGAAACAACCTTAAAGAAATGTGTTAAGTAGATTTCTATCTATTGTATCATGAATGCTCACTTTTTTTTTTTTTTTTGGTCATCTCCTATTTTTTTTCCTAAAGGGTAAGCTAGCAAGCATGAGGTTGCCTATAGAATTAAAATGCTTAGGCTTCAGCTGAACTTGAGTGAAAGAACTCCTGTAGCCTGTTGGCTGCAGGCTTATCTGTCCCGATAAAGCAATCTCTTTTGTCTCATTTTGTTGCTCTGAACGCCCCAGGTGGGAGAATAAGGCTAAGGCTCAGAATTTTAGTGGCAAGCAAAGGAATGAATGAGGATCACATTACATCTTTTACATTTGCCTGTCTCCTTTGGTTGTCTGGAATCTCCCCTCCTCGCTTACTTGAGTAGAGGGGTTTAAAAGTAGGGCGTTTGGACATATTGGTTTTCATCCCAGTGATCATCATATTGACAGGCTTCAGCCGAGTGGCTTTCTCTTTGCATTCAGGCCTCTTTGTAGATGGCAACCTTAGGGCGGATTCCATTCTCATCCTGGCCTGAGAACTCACTTGTGGCTGCTTTGAAAAATCCCCAGGTGCACTTTGTTTGTTTCTTTTCTGTCCTCCCTTGAACTCTAGTGACTCGTCCTTTCTCTTTCTTGGCCCCTCAAAAAGGAAATCAAAACACAAAACAAAACAAAACAACAAAATACAAACATCAACCCCTTTTGAATGTTATTTATTTATTCCTATTCCCTATGGAGAATTATACAACTACATTCTTGTTCTAAGTGAAGTTGCTTTAAAAGGTCTCTGCCTTGGAGTGGAAGGGCCCCAGGAAGAGACAGCTTTATAAACTTCCTCTAGGTCCTACCTCCCTCTGCAGACAACGGAGGGTGGACAGCCTTGGAGCCAAGTTACCACATGACATTGACAGCTATAGAATTGCACGTATTGATTGTGGTATAGGAGTGAATGTTTCATCAACCTTTAGCTGAGATGATCCTCAAACAGGACAGGGTCAGTTCTGATGTGACATTGGAGCTAAATAGCTATGCCTAAGCATACCTCTGTAACAGACTCTCAGTTTGAAGCAGTTCTGCATTCCACGTGTTCTAGAATGTTGGTCCTCAGCCAGCATACAGATCAGCATTACCTAGACAATGGTTAAAATACAGAAGCTAGGACCTCATCCTAGTTGACTCTGATTCAGGATGCCAAGGAAGGAGCTGGATAATTGCATATTTAATAGAGTCTTTTAAAAATGTCATTCTAATGAATTTAAATATGTATTCAGAAACTTCTGCAGGATTCCACTGACAATTTAGTGGCCATATTACCATGTAAAGTGGACAAACAAAATCTTGGAATTGTGAGATAGTCATTTTTATCCTCTGTGGAGGAGGTGTGGCTGCGTGGAATTAAAGAGGAACACATTAGCACGCTTTGAGCAATTTTCACATGTAAGGACATGACGCTTTCTCTTTCACTGCTCTGTTGCTTGCTTCATTTCCAGGAACAATTGGGATTTTTTGGAGGAGTCCATCATTTAGACACAGCTCTCTTCATACTCCTGTAGGAGGATCACTCTCCACCTATCATGGTGTCCGTGTTGGTGTCTAGCTTTCACTGAAATTATAAACTGGATTTACACGGTACTGTGTGATACGGGCTGACCTCCTCCCATTGTTATGTCGAGTGGATGCTCAGAGAGTTCTGATTTTGTTTTGTGGTAATTGTTTCCTCGTGGATTCAGCCTTTTTTGTTTTCTTGGTCCCAAACAGATGCCTCATCTGATCCGCTGTTGTCATTTTTCAGTCTCCCTCAAAACTTGACATGTTCTTTAATGAATCCACGTCATACTGAGCTCCAGCCAAGGCAAATGGAGAGGCCATCCCGTTAAACATTCCTTGATAGAAAAGCCTGTTCTCATTTTGAACTTGTGTATCCCTTCTCTCCCACCTGACCTGGTGAGCCTGTATGGGGGTGACAGGAAAACATTTGAACTCTGGCTACTGTTAAAACATCCTAATTCCAGTAACTTTACTTTGTTTACATTCCTGTACTGCTTTGCCTTTGAAGCTTCTCCTTATTGGTGAAATGGCACGGCCCTATGGCTCCTATACATTTTAAAGCTGCATTCCCCAGAGTTTGCCTGGCTGTGGAGACCTGCACTTTGTCTTTTAAGCAGATAAAAAGAGAGGTCAGTCAGAAGTAATTCCCCTACTCCTCGTATAAACAATTTAACTGCTGCAGCAACATACTTGCTTGGAATTACTCCCTCAGATTCAATTCCCTTTTCCTGTTCCACTTGTAAAAATGGTTAGTGTCCTCTATAAACTGCAGCTCACCAAGGTGCAGGCCTTGCTGTGCAGTTGTAGAATAAATGTTAATCTAATACAGGTTACTAGGTCAAATGCAATCACAGGCTTGTGGGAAAAGCTTAATACTGTTCTGCTTCTTCTAACACAGTAAACCTGGATATTATATGATAGGTTAAACACCAGTGAACCATAGCAGGAATTTTCTTGAAAGTAGGATTTAGTATAAAGGAAACTACACTGAAATAGTGGTCTAGGATTGACTTTGCTCTCCAAGAGAGCATTCTGAGTCACTAAAGGGCACTGTGAAAATGGACTTAAAAATGTGTCATCCCAGGATTCCTTGGTCAGGGTATGAATGTCAGTTTCAACAGCTGTGACACATATAAAAGCTTCATATGTTGTCAGCTCTGACTTCAATTCTTCCTCATTCTTCAAAAATCCGTGAGTGCAGACACACACACACACACACACACACACACACACACACACAAGCTTTCCTTACAAAAAGTTAATGTGGGATGTGGGATTGGATGGCCTGTTAGAATTTAGATTCCAACTTGAACGTCAAGTAAACACAGTGCTGAGTGTGCAGAGCAGATGTGGGCTAACTGCGTTGGGAGGAGGGTCTGTAAATCTTGGTGGTGGACTCCTCACTATTTTACGTAGATGTTAGTGCTGTTAAGTGTTCCCAGCATGTATTCATGATCAAATGCCAAAGCAAAGCCATACATATGCTAGCAGATGTATAAAAAATGCTTAACTAAATGAGTGTCAGATTTCAGGGGAGCAGTGAGGTCTGATTTGTGGAACCACTTAGTTTCTGTGCTGCACGGAGACAAGGGATGGGGCCAGTGGTAATTTCTCAAAGTCCTGTGGGATCTTCCATGTGGGTGCTTTCAGACTTTCATTGTAAGCATTTCAACAGCAGGGCACTGTTCTCTTCTTCCTTTCTGCTAGAGCACATTCAACAAGCAAGTGTGGCAAGCAATGGCATTCTGAGACCCACGATGGAGCTAACTTCTCCTCCTGAAAGCAGCTGAAAACATGGATGTGGGTCTTCTTTTGGGTTTTATCAGGCTCCAGGAACTTCTTTGACTTGTGAAAAATATATCTGTGCGTTTACAGATGTGATGTAGCTCTCTGGTGATTAAGCTAGACAACTTAGCATGTTGGCTGAATTAGAGTATGCAGACGTTTGTTAAAAGGTCTCACTCCGCTTTGGTTTGTAATTAAATGGTAGAGTTAATCAGGCAGTGTATCCCTCCATAGTTATGGAAGTGGCCCTCAGCATGTGAACGACCCTTAGGAAGACTACATGAAAGAATAAGTTCAGGTGCTGATGGTGGACAGCAAAGTGCATTTTATTTTTTACTTCTTTAAAATAAATTCAAATTTTTTTTTATTAATTTGAAAGAGAATAAAACAAAAGGGGGCAGTACAGAGCAGATCAGAACAGGACAACATAGGCAACACAGTACTTTACATTAAGACAACTGGACATCAACAGTAGCTAACACCATATCTCTTACTCTGCTATAGTTGAGCATAGTTTCAAATACAATAATAACAAACATAACACAATAGTATAAAGCCATGCATAGAGTGAAAGAATTACAGGGCCTTCTGAACCGAATAACAGAAAATGATCAATGGGTACTATAATATCTCATTTTCAATAAAAAAAATTTTGTTTGAACTATCATACATATTCAAATTCCAATAAGACACAATGTGATAGATAGAACCAACAGTAGTAGAACAAAAAAAGCATGGTAGGACTTCTAAGAAGGATGATATTAAATCAGCAATAGCTGTCATAATGTTTTCTTCAAAACAGCTGTTCATATAATCATGCATGATATAGTCAAACAAAACAGGATAAAACCATTCCAACTGATGATTGAAAACTTTGAAAGACTTCGAAGCTATGAGATGGGGACTCATGCTTACCATAAAGTCTTATATACTCTTATCAAATCTCATACTAGGGAGACTATCTGGTATTTACCCTTGTGAGTTTGGTTTATTTCGCTTAAGAGAATGGTCTCAAGTCGTGTCCATTTATTTATAAATATCTCGATGTGATCATTCTTTATAGCTGAGTAGTACTCCATTGTATAAAAATGCGACAACTTTTTTATCCATTCCTCAGTTGATGGGCACTTAGGTTGCTTCCAAGATCTGGCTATTACAAATTGTGCTGCTATAAACATGGGTGCACATATATCATTGTGGTATAATGTTTTCAGTTCTTCTGGGAATATGCCTAGAAGCAGAATAGCTGGGTCAAATGGGACTTCCAAACCCAGCTTTTTGAGGAATCTCCAGACTGACCTCCACAGTGGTTGCACCAGTCGACACTCCCACCAACAGTGCAGAAGAGTTCCTTTTTCCCCACAGCCTCTCCAACACTTGTTGTTGGTAGTGTTCTCTATCTTGGCCATTCTTTCTGGAGTGAGATGGAATCTCAGTGTGGTTTTAATTTGCATTTCTCTCATGACTAATGATGATGAACATTTTTTCATGTATTTATTTGCCATTCGTATTTCTTCATCT
>PVJX010016224.1:0-40808 GCA_004027295.1 Dolichotis patagonum
CAAGATCTTTTCTCTTCTTCTTTAATGGAAAATATTCTACTTATCTTTAAAGTGTCCAAGCCCAAGTGTCCCTTTCTTTGTACATCTTCCCTGATCCTCCCCAGAAAAATTTTCTTTCATACCCTTCATGCTCTCAAAGAGTAAAAGTGTTTGGTCAAATAAACTATGAATTATTAGAGAGCAGGACATCTTGCTCATCCTTGAATATCCTGAATTTAATGCAGGGACTGACATTTAGTACTTTAAATTTTGTAAATAAATGTATATACAGTAAAACCTTGGATTGCAAATAACTTGTTCCATGAGTGTTCTGCAAGGTGAACAAACATTTCTAAAAAGTTTTAACTTGATAAACCAGTGATATCTTGCAGTATGAGTAGTATGTGATGACAAACATCACATGATTACAAGTGGATCAATGTTTTCTCTCTCTCTTGCTGTGGGATTATGTGTTATCATCTCCCAACAGCAAGAAGTTATAGAGGAGATTGCATCTATTGAGGACAAAATGGTGGGGAAATTCTTCACTTCAAATGACACTGGGGAAATGTGTAAAATGTGAATAACAGTGCAAAATTTTGTAGAGCAGCACTACCTGAATAAGGCTGAGTAGTGGAAACAGCTAATATATTTTAAAACGTTGCAGTGTTGCAGTCCCACAAAATCCTCAAAAGAAGGCAAAGGAAAGTGTCATTGGACACAGGTTCTTGTTAATGTTGCATGAAAAGAAAGGGGTTCCTTTAAGTCAGTAGATAGCAGTGATTCCATTAGTGACAGTCAAAGTTCTCCTACATAATAAACCTCCTCTCTCTTGTCTACCTCACACCAGGCACAAAGGTTTTCAAAGGCAAATACAGGGAAATTTGTTTATTTTTCTTTATATTTTGTATTAAATTAAGGTACTATAATCATTTTTATATGAGCATTTTGAGGTTGTAAAATGAATCATCTGAGTTTCCATTATCTCTTATGGGGAAATTTGTTGTGATATGTAAGTGCTTTGGATTACAAGCATGTTTCTGGAATGAATTACGCTTGTAAGCCAAGGTTTTACTTTATGTTAAAATAGTCCATTTTGTGGTCCTCTTTAAGAGCAGAAAAGCTATATAAAGAGTTGCAGAAAAAAGAGGTAAGGAAGAAGAATAAGCAGAAAAACCAAGGAAAAGAGAAGACAGAGGAGAGTGATGAAATATGTGAATGCTGAAGAGGTATGTGTGGAGAAGAACTGACAGGTTCTATAGTGCTGGATAACCCACTCCTACCAGCTGCTCTGTTCCAGCCCCACATTTCAGAACCTGGTTTCCTTTTCTTACCTCTGTCCTCTGAAATGCTGTTAACATTCAAAATGTTACTTATAACCTTTTGCCTCTCATAACCTTAAACTCTAAAGCTTTCAAGACTATTCTCCTATCTTGCCTCATTTTCTGACTCAGAACTTCAAGTCGCTTAGCCAGAGCTCTCTGTTTTCATCAGAATCACAATCAGAATGCAGGAAACACTTCTGTCATTGGAATATTTCACATAGGTGGGAGGGAGCAATTGTTTGAGGACTAGTGATTTATTCGTGATTGGAAGAAATTTATTGTTACCATCACCAGAAGAAATAAGTCTGACATAATTTTTTTGGAATGCATTCAGTGTTTAAAAAGTTACTCCTTTATTTGACAAAAAGAAAGGAAAAAAATGGAGAAGAGAAAGGAAAGGGCTTGTTTCATCTGATCTATAAAATCAAAAAGCAAACAGCAGGGAATCATAGTTAGCAATCTGAGATTTAAAGAAAGGAAATACCAAACTTCTGAAATCCATGGTTGCAAAACTAATTTATTCAATCTTACAATTCATTAGCTTCACCCTAGAGACAAGACTGAATATCAACTCTCTTCCTGACCTATAAATAATAGGTGCCACTCGCTCAGAAATGAAACTTAGAATATAATAACAAGGTAAATCAATATAATCATTACAAAGCTGAAAAATAACAAGGTAAATCTTGAATCTTTGAAAAGAAGAGATTTTCAGTTCTCTACTTGTAAGGAAAAAATTTTTGACAGAAAAATTGGTGTATTATCTTTTAGCAGCACTGAGGTTGACCAAAAAATAGTTTAAGTATTAAAAATAAAAAATCATATTGTAGGGGCGGGGGTTTAGCTCAGTGGCTTAAGTGCCTGCTTGGCAAATGCAAGGTCATAAGTTCAATCCCCGGTACCCAACCCCCCCCCCCAATTCATATTGTTCAATCACTTGTTGGACTTAAATAATCAGTTGGGGACAATGGCATTACTTCATAGGCCAGTCATGATGGTATGGCGTTAGCTGTGGCAAGACTGAGTTCTTGCCAACAGAATGTGAATAGCATGTCAATCAAGCCCAGGTCTTGTTCCTCAGTGCTTTTTCTTCATTCCTGGTAGAGAGGAATAAAGATGGACATGGTGACTTGGAAGCTACTTGTTCAGTACAGTAAAAATCTGGTCAGCCAGAGCTCCTGAACAACTGCGTGGCACCACCACCAACCGACCTGGAACCTATAGCAGCCCTGCTACACAAATAAGAAACAAGCTACCACATGTGGAAAACAACAAGATAAGTCCTTGTACTTCTTTAAGCCACCACATTTTGCAGTTTTATTTGTTAGAGCAGCATATATCATTTGTACATATGTTCTCCTTTAATTTCTTTTTAAAAATTAATGAAAATAATACAAATTCATTGAAGAAAAATATTGTATATGTGGATAACAGGAAGAAGAAGAAGAAGAAGAAGAAGAAGAAGAAGAAGAAGAAGAAGAAGAAGAAGAAGAAAAAGAAAAAAGAAGAAGGAGGAGGAGGAGGAGGAAGAGGAGGAAGCGGAAGAGGAGGAGGAGGAGGAATAAAATCACCTGTAATTACTCAACATAATAAGATCTACTATTATGAGATAGATCACAATTCACCACTTTGTAAGGCATTTTTTCACTTAAAATATGAACATCTTTTCTCTCTGTGTCACTAAATAATATTCTGGCACATCATTTTTCATGGGTACATTATAAAAGCTACACAGATCACTGGAAAACATCATAGTCAAGTGAATAGCAATATTTTTGTTCATAATTTTTTGTCTGTATCCTTTGTGAGACATAATCTTGATATATAATTCAGGCTGGTTTTCAATTCAATATGCAGCCAAAATGGGCCTCACGTGAGTCCTCCTGCCTCAGCATCCCTAGTACTGGGATTACAGGTGTGCACCACCACACCTAGCATTGATAAATTTGATAAATTAATGGACCTAGAACCTTATTAGGTGACAGTTGTTTTCAGAACTTATAGATCCTATACTAACAGCCACTTACCTACCACTAGGAAAATTCTAATTGTTCTTCCACATGAGCCAATGCCAATTAGTATTATAGTAGAAGTCAAATTGCTCTAACATAAATATATCTATCTATATCTATCTGTCTACCTAGCTAGCTATATTATCTATCTATCTATCACCTATCTATCTCTCTATCTTTGCCAGAATGCAGGACATAATCCTGTCATCAGAACACTTCAAATGGTATAGGAATAGATGTATCTCTAATCAGAAGAAATACAGTGTTGCAGTCTGGCAGATCTTAGCCAGTATAGGAGCTCTGCCTTCCTCTACATAAATAAGAGAAGTCCAAAGTAATTGTCTTGATAGAAATCATTGTTTCCTTTTGCTTACATTCCATTGATTCAGGGTTCATTGCATAACCAAACCTTGCTTCAAGGTTATCTGAGAAGTGAAATCCAAATAGGGTGGCATGGAATTCACTCAAAGCTCTACAATATGAAGGAGAGTAGATATGGAGGAAAACTAGCAACCCTCCAAAGTTAGCATGGAGTCCTGTGTGTAAGAATAAGAGCTGTGTGACTCAGTGGTTCTTTGATATTGACTCACACCTTGGCTAATTATTAGCTGTCTGACCTAGGACTGTTACTTAACCTTGGTTTGAAAAATGGAGACATGAATATTCATGTACTTGTTATGTCAATTTGATTTTTATAAAGTGTTAACTGTGATTAGTATATAGACAGAATCAATGAAAAACTGATGACATGTGACTGGAACATAAAAATAAACATAATACATCAAGGAAGCAAACTCCAAGTAACACTAAACACAGTGTACTGGTTAAAAGCATAATCCTGGAGCCAGACTGCACAGATAGGGATCAAGACTCAACCACTTACTAGCCATTTGAACAATTTAGGTCACCTCTGTGACTCAGTTTCCTTATCTAGAAAGTGGAGATTATAATTAACATATAAGTTTGTTGTGATGAGTACATGACTTAATGTAGACAGCATAAAACTCAAAGCCTGGCACATGGCAAGCACTAAATAAGTGTTAGCTTCTGCCCATCTTAAAGGTGGGTTACCATAAAATTAACCAACTTTTCTTTTTTACAAAAGTCATATGTTCAACTGAGTCTTTGCAGGTGACACCTGCATGCACATTGATAATCACACTAAAATTCTCATTGTTTTCATTCCTGTTTCTTGGTACACTTTCCAAAACAATGTATTGGTATTCCATGGTATGAGAGGTAAGAATACATCCATCACCCAAACTTAACAGGCATTATGTCTGCACCCAGTTTCATTTCCTTTTGGAGAGTCGTGAATATTCTCATATATCTTCCTTGGTTCTGTAATATAGGCTTCTGAATGAATAGAAGTAGCCATTCAGGTAATGAATTTGCCCAAAAATGTCCACATTGATTTCAAGATTTCAAGATTGAAAGCTATGCTCAGAATCCAGAATTAAATTACTCCATGTCTTTCTTTCCTATTATTTTTGATCAATGCATTTTGAAGATGATATATGTCAAAAGTCCTTCAGTATGATCACTAAATTTTGCACACAATTAAATTCACCTATTTAAAACAAGAATGATTTGTAATCAGGAAAACAAATCAAAATGGTAAGCACATCTCCATGAAAGTCAGCCTATCAATCTATTCTATCTCTCTGATAAACGTGATCAGTTGTGAACAATTCTCACTTCTGTAGAGCATTACTTTTCTAGAAAAAGTATCATAAGTCAAATTATATAAATTGAAAATTATTTCTCCACAAATTGAAAGCCATATTAGGGCATTAAATTCCTTATCAAATTGTCAGTGCCCAACTTTTTATTAAATGGACCTAAAGACCATACTTAATTTATTATAAATTGCTACCTATATATGTTACAAAATATATAATGTCATATGACAGACTTTTGTCTTCTGCTTAGTTTTTGCCTTATTTTATTGAACTAATCTAAAGGTAAAGGAATACCTTCACATAATTCAGAAAGGACTTTATTTTCTTTCTTCATTTTTTATTTTGAAGCCATTTATGACTTACAAAAATGTTGCAAAAAGCTATTCGGAGTTCCACATGCCCACACTCATTTTTCTATAGTGTTTCCATCTTATGCAATTATAGCACAATTATTAAAGATAGAAAATTAACATTCATACAGTAAAATTAATCTACAGACCTTATTTGAATCTCATCAGTTGTTCTATTAATACCTTTTTTCTGGTCCAGAATACTAAAAATTTTTGATCAATGCATTCTGAAGATAATATATATCACAAGTCCTTCAGTACGATCACCATGCCTCCCAGTCTTTCCATTGTGGAGTAGTACTTTTATGAAAAGTACAAGCCAGTATTTTTTAATGGAGTCCCTCAGTTTTGATTTTTCTGATGACTCTTCTTGATTAGACTGAGGCTATACATTTTTGGCAGAAATACTACACAATTGTGATATTCATATATTACACCAAGGGGCACATGGTATCTATATGACTTACATGGGTAATGTTAACTTTGATCCCCTAACTAATGGGGCATCTATTGGTTTTCTCTGTTACAAAGTGACTATTTTCTCTTTGCAGTTATGATTATCTCTTTTTTTTTTTTTTTGAGACAAGGTCTTACTGTGTAGCTCAGGCTAGCTTCCAACTCACTATGTAGCCCAGGTTAGCCTTGAACTCACAGTGATCCTCCTGCCTTAGTCACCCAAGTGCTGGGATTACACATGTGCACCACTGTGCCTGGCAAAATTATGATTATCTTGAAGGAATACATAATTAAAAATCACAGAAATATTTGTTTCTCATGATACCTCATCCACTAATTTTAGCATCAATCGATGGTACTTGCTTGAAAAAAAACTATTATGGTAGTGTTTACCAAAGAATTTTTCTAGTTCAGACATTCATGCTACATGTTAAAGTTTATACTGTATTGTAAGTTTGAATGATACCCTCACTTGTACTTATTTAGATTTTTTATTTACATCATTGAGGGCTTTGAATGATTATTTGATTTTATGGGATATAATACAATATTATCATTATTTATTCTGTTGCTCAGATCTCCCAGATTTGGCCCAGGAAGCTCTAGAAGAGCTTGAGGATTTCACTGTTGACTCTGAGAACCTGCAAGGGAGACCTAAAGCCATTTGAAGGCTTTTGAGAAAAGTGATCAAGAGATGTGTCTTCTTGTCCTCTTATTTACTGTAAAACGTTCCTGTAGCAAAAACAAATATGGGAGTCAATGCTTTTGGATTCTATTCAAAGTTGCTTAGGAGACAAGATATTCTTTTATGCATTTACTCCTACAAATTTAGGAAGTCTTAGCATGGCTCAATATCTTTTGAAGTTCCTCCATTCCAACAAACAAAATCAACTTCTTTGGGGAAGGGCAGTCTTCCAGAGATAAAAGAGAGTTCAATCACATATCTTATTGTTCTCTCTAGTGCACTGTAAGCTCCTTTCCAAAGGGAAGGAGAAATGCCAATATGAGAGACTAAATAGTGATTTGTCTCTGTTTTACTACAAGCTGAGAGGGGCAGTAGTGGAGGAGGCAGGCTTATAGTGATCCAGAGAAGACAGAGGGTCATGCCCTACTCCTTTCTGCCCTTGCTATAACCTCCTGGTAAGCCTGGCCAAGTCCTCTCTCAAGTCGATTCTTCTCTATTCCTGCCTCTGACTGCCAAATCCCTGTTGGAGCCTCATCCTAAATCACATTGGAAAATATGACTTTTTGCTGGGAAACTCAGTTTAGGAGAGTACTGGGTGATTACCCCACCGTTAAAAACCAATACTTTGGGCAATTTCCTAGGCAATGCATTCTCTTGGGAAAGAAATATGAAGCTTGGCATGGAAAGACATGTTTGTACTCTCAGGACTCAGGAGGCTGAGGCAGGATGATTACATGGGCTACATGAGGCCAGCGTGTGCTACATAGTGAGCTCAAGGCCACGCTGGACTGTATAGTGAGAACTTGCCTCAAAACAAAATAAAAACAAAATCAAAAATAAGAAAAAAAATGTGAAGAATGGGAAAAATCAGACTCCAAATCCCAGCATCCTGGAAAAAACACACTGTAATCACTTCCATGCTCTCCCTCTTCTCATCCCCTTCCAGTCACGTGCTTGTCATAGATGACCAACCACCCAGGCCAGCCACATCTGAAATTCAGGTACATTAGTCAGTCCTCACTGGCAGGAAAACTCCTTTTAAGAACTTTGAGTCGGCCCATATCGACATCATCAGAAAGTGCAAATGACTGAGCCTCACTCCAAGAGAACTTACAGGATAGCAGGGTCAAGGAATCTGTATTTTTTAAGCACCTGACCCAGATGCCTTCCATGAAAATCACAAGTCTGTTGCTAGAATTTAAATTTAAATTTTTTTATCCAGATCAAGTAGTCTTGCCAAACCTGTGTGATACCTCAAGTCCCGTTAGCCTGTTTTCCTATTAAGCCTCTGAGATATTCTTTATTTATGTAGCTTCCTAATATGTGGTAGGTCCTATTATCAGGGTAAATTTATCTAAAAGACTATCCTTCTTAACAAAACCCTTCTCCTCTTGGTACTCTTTCTTGCGCTTCTTCATATGCCACCACCTTCTAGGATGAAGGCATTCTTCTGAACTCTAACTTCCTTGGGGATCACAATGTACTACCTACCTGGTATACTGAAGCCTGTAAAGTTATCCCTCAAACTCAAACCACACAGTCTTCCTGACTCCCATTCTACCATTTTATAAATTTTTACTGGCACATACTTCTACCTTGGCATTCCAGGATATCATCTTCAGATCTAAGAATAGGTCCTCCAGAGCTATTCACACACCTGGACAGACCACCACAACCACCCACCATCACCACCAAGGAGGCCTCTTTGCCAGATTTGTTAACTATATTCTCCTGCTTCCAATTTCTCCACACAGCTCAAATTGCTAGACCTCAGCTTTGCTGGAGCATCAGGCTACCATTTGCCTTCCTCTATACATACACAAAGAAAAAATGAAACCCTAACTGGTCAGAATCTCTACTTTCTTCAAAGCTAGTTTAAGGCAGAGACCAAACCACATTACAGTATTTTTTTATAATCTGACAGTACTTTGCATCCTGGCTTAAAGTTTATATTATAAAAGTGTATCAATAGTTTCAAGTTCCAGGTAAACTACAGTAAGTGCATACCACCTGTCTCTTCCACTAAATCAAACAAAATAATTTATGGGCTGCTATTTGAGGACTAAAAATCAAATACTAGGTAGTAGATTGGGGAAAAGATAGATTTCAATGTACCATCAAATCCATTGTGAATTTAGCAATTGCCCACCCTACTCCACACCAGAAGTTTCCCCTGGCCTGGACATAATGCTACCCCAAATCCAGAAGTGGGCATGGACTGGAAGGGCTCCCAGGAAAGGCCAGTAGTTCAGGCTTAAGAAGAGGATGGAGGTTTCCTGGAAGTGACAGCAAAGATAGTGCAGGCCCACAATGCCTGGTATATGGCTGGGATGAACTAATAATAATAATAACAGCTAAAATTTATTAGGTCTCCACTGTGTACCAAACTCCACTCTATTTCAAAGGTCTTGTCTGCAAACATTTTCTGTACAGTGTGAAATAGTAAACATGTTTGAAGACTTTGTGAGCCATAGTCTCTATCACGACTACCTTACTACTATGGTGATGCAAAAGCAGCTAGAGACAGTATAAAAATAAATGCCATGGTTCTGTTCCAATTAAACTATTTGAAAAAAAAAAAAAGACGACAGGCTAGGTTTGGCACAAAGCCCATAGTTTGTTAACCATATCCTTTTCGGAAAATAAGGAAATCAAACTCTGGGGATGTTAAGTAATTTACCTAAGATCACAGAACTGATCAATAGCAGAGTCAGGCTTCCACCCCAGTTCATCAATCTGTCTCTTAATCACTATGCTACAAGGATACTTTTGAATGCACAAATGAAATAATGACATAGACATAGACACAAGTGATAGCTTTGGTATGAGTGTTTTCAGAGCTAATGAGCAGATGTAAAATGTCATAATGTGCAAAGAAAATAAAATTACAACCCTGAATAAGTATATAGAGTTTACATTGCTACTATAACACATTGTCACAAACTTAGTGACTTCAAATGACTGCAAAATTATTACCTTAAACTCTAGATATGAGAAATCCAAAATCATATTTATTGGACTAATATAAAGATACTGGTAGAGCTGCATTCCTTGGCTGATGCCATGTCTTCCAATCTTCACAACGAGCAGTATAGCACCTCATCTGTCTTCTGACTGATCCTTCTGCCTCCATTCAAAAGGACACTGTGATTGCCCTGAGTAATCTGGACTAATCTCCCCATCTCAAGACCTTGAATTAATCATATCTGTAGGAGCCTTTTTATCACATAGAGTAAGTCACAGGTTTCAAGGGTTAGGTCATGGAAATCTTTGAGGGGCTATTTTTCCTGCTTGTCTCCTTATAATTTAACCTTTTATGATTTGAAGGAAAAGGCTCCATGTCCTAATGGCTTTATGCACATGTATGTACAACATGAGCCACAGTTAGAGGAAAAAATAAAATACTTGAGATCAACCAAAATTAAAAGTGGGCCACTTTATCCAGTTTCAGTTCCCCAAACCAATTAAAACTTAAGCTTTTCTTTTAGCAAACAAATGTTAAGTTTGCAGCAATGTGTTAGAGTAGCAACAGGAAAATATTACAGCCTTATTAAAGATTGTAATTTTATTTTCTTGGTGCATTCCGACATTTGCCATCTGCCTATGGGCTCTGAAAGAAATTTAGCTCTAATATTTTCCATGCTAATATCTGAAGATGCCAGTATCAGTTTGGGTTTTCTGGGAAGCAAGTGTTAAGAGAGGATTAGGGGTGTAACTTTTTATAGGGGAAATGCCTGTGAAGGATTAAGGAACAAGAGATCAGGCACAAGCTGGAAGAGCCTTCAGACCAGGATAGAGGTCTGATATCTGTGAAAGGAAAGCGGGAAGAAGGGAGGATTGTGGAGAAAGAGGTTCCAGTTTCAGTACAGCTTTGATAAAGGCTCAAATAGCCCAACAGAGGCCAAAAAAAAAAAAAAACAAAACACCTTCTTTAGAGATAGGGCCAGACTCTATTCCCCCACCATGCTCAGTCATCATCCAAAAGTAAACTAGGGAAAAGTGGCCTAAACGTGAATGCTTGGCAGGTCTCAAAGTGTGAGACTTCACTAACCACTGTTTGCACAGAAGGTTCTCTTTTAAAGGGAGATCTAAATGGCATATCTCCATGACTGACATGATGTATCATGACCTTTGTGAATACAATAATTATGACAAAATTTCCTAACTTCAACTGTAAACATGCCAACTCTAGTGTGTATAGTCTTTTTCCTTTTAGATATTTGTTTTGTTTTGTCTTTTAACTGTGGTGAGACGATCATTTTAGAAGCTTCTTTCTTTTTCTATGAGTAAATTTATATCCTTCCTGAATGGTTTTGTCTCAGAATCTTCCATAAAATGTGTTGAAGAGGAGTGGGTAGGAGAAAGAGAAACTATGAAAGTGCTGCAATAAATAAAGCAAATTTTTGCCTTGTCAAATATAATGACTTGAGCTATGCTTGTTATAGTGCTTATTTTCATAATACCACCAACTCCGTGAGGCCAGAGTATCCCTGTAAAGATCTCTGAACTGAAAAAATTGTCTTTTTTCTTCATTTTATCCCAGGATCCAAGAAGCAGAAGATTTGCAGAGGGTCCCTGGAAAATATGGATTTATACTAGGCTTATTCTAAAAATGACTTGAAGAAGGGAAAAGATAAATCAGAATGTGAGTCTTACAAACTAAAAATGATCTGCAAATGGAAGGTTGTTTTATAGACAATAACTTTAAAATAGTGCATTTATCAAATGGCATATTCAGAAGGAAGTTGAACAGAAGCTCAGGTTAGGGGAAACGGGAAGATTGGTCTCTCCTGCCACCAACACTTTCTCTAAATGTATGACATCTTCCTTCTTTTAGAACTCACAGCACTACATAGATTACCTGGTAATTTTAGGTGTTCAGTTCACATTTACCAAGTTGAGTTTTATAGGCAAGCTGCTCTTTTAAAATTCTAACCTTTAAATGTTAGAAATGCTTCAGAGAAAACAATAAAGTTCACAATGAAACATCAGAAAAAGGGGTTCAGCGATTTAGCTCAGAGATAAGCACCTGCCTGGCAAGTGCAAGGTCTTGAGCCCTATCCCCCATACCAAAAAAAAAAAAAAAACAGAAACGACACAAGGAAACAGAAGACAGGATAAAGGGTTGGTTTTTCTTGGTGACTTCCCCAACAAATAATAGTGTAACTCCCTTTCCTTCTCTGGCATACCAAGATTAAAGGGTAACCTTAGAGAATGAGGCATGCCATAGTGCAGGGTGTAGGCATTCAGAGCAAAGGTGAGAGAGGTGAATGCAGACAGAATAGCTCAGTTATTCAAAGTAATTAAGAAGGGAATGATGAAGATAGCTATAGAAAAAGAAGGGGAAGTTGAGAAATGGGACAAAAAGGAACTGCTAACATGAGAAATGTGCCTTTGTTCTTGTATTCAATCGTTTCTCTTCACATTTTAAAATATCCCTTCACATGTCATAGTTAGCCACCCTGGCAGCACCACCTGCACACTAGCTCATTACTGGCAAAAATGGAGAAAATGGAAGAGAATAAGTCTTTCAGACCCAAACAAGAAACAGAAATAAAAACAAAGGAAATTTAATGAATCAAATCAGGGAACAAGTGATAAAAGACAGAAGGAATCTAACCAAAGAAAATAAAGCAACAGGAGATTGGCAAAAACAGGAAGCTGCCACCACCTCTATAGACTAAAGAAATAAAAGAGACAGTGCCCTCAGAACTTGAAGCCAGTGGAAACTGGGGCCATTCCAGGCCTGTCGTGTGAAAATTGCATATATGCAGTTGCAGGGGAAACCCTGTCAAGCAGAGGAAGATGGAAGAAATATCCTTGCACGTTTCTTTCTCCTTCTCACTTATCTCCCACCACTTTCTCTTATTGGCTGAAGCAAGCCAGAGACAGACTGATGAGTAAGCCTGGGAAACAGACCCCTCAAGGACAGACCCCTGCAATGCAGAGTAGAACAGAGAAAAAGCAAGACAAGTCTAAGATATGTTTAAGACACTTGTTCTGTCTGTCTCCAAAGAGCCATTTCTGATGGTCTATTTTGTGTTGACTTGACTGAGCTCAGGAATATCTGGCATCTGGTAAAATAATATTCCCAGATGTGCCTGTAAAGGCATTTTCAGAAGAGATGAGTATTTGAATCAGTAGACTAAATAAATAAAATCTACCCTCACATATGTGGACAGGCATCATCTAATCCACTGAGACTTAAAATAGAATGAGGGGCTAGGGATTTAGCTCAGAGGCATAAGCGTCTGCCTTGCAAGCACATGGTCGTGAGTTCGATCCCCGGTACCAATAAAATAAAAATTTTTAAAAAGATAGTATAAAAAAAAATAGAATGAAAAGGCAGAGGAAAGATGAACTCACTGTTGTCTTCTTGGGTTAAGACATCCATTTTCTCCAACCCTCTTATGTCAGACCTCCTGGCTTTGCTGTCAAACTTTGGAATTTACACCAAAACCTCTTTCAGTTCTCAGGCCTTCAGCTTCAGACTGGATCATGTTACTGGTATTCCTGACCTTCTGGCTTGCAAAATGCTTATTATAAGGAATTTCTCAGCATTCATAATCATATGAGCCAATTCCCTATAAATATCCTAATATATATCTATATGTATCCTATTAATTCTTTTTCTCTGGAGAACTGGGTCTAATACACCATCCAAATAACTTACAAAAGAAGAGACTGGATTATAAGGGAAGGGATTGCCCAGGAAACAGACATACAAGTTGGAAAAATGTATTTCTTCATTAATGGATTAACCAACCTTCCTTATTTGCTTCTGCCTTCTTTCCCAGGACCATATTTTGTAGTTTCTTAGGCCTTTTTCTAGGAATGAATGAGCTAGGATTGTAGAGATATGGTTTGCTTCTGTTGTTTCTTGGAAGGTGCCACCTTGGATATAAGATATGAGACAAAAACAAAACAAACTCCAAACATTTTTGTTTGCAGCCCAATGAAGAGCAAAGATGAAGAAAGACTCAGTATAGGGAAGAAATCAGAAGTTAAACTTTGGGCTGGGCATATAGCTCAGTGGCAAAGTGTCTGACTGGCAAGCATGAAGTTGTGAGTTTGATTCCAGGGGTGGGGGGAGTTAAATTTTGTACCTAAGTTTGAAATGTCCAGTTAGTTATTCAAGGGAAGCATTAAATAGAGGAATCAAGAAAGTAGCCACTAAAACCTATTTTAAGGAAGAAGAAATGTTATTTTCAAATGTTGCTAAAGGAGAAAGTAAAATAAGGGCAAACACTAAGCCTGCAGATTGATTAATGTGAGTTCTAGGCCAACCTGAACTACATAGCAAGATCATATTTGAAAAAATAAAAATAAGTAAAATGAAGCAGTGTAAGCTGTTGGGAGCTGTTGAAGCTAGAAATTCACCTAGGGTATGACCCAGACGTGATCCTACCAGAAAATGAAGTGCACCCAGGTTAGCCTCCTGAAGAAGTTGCTACAGCCCAGAAAAACACCAAGCTCCTAGACAATGAAAGCAATGGGTTTCTATGCAGAGGGGCTGACACTGACATCATCTTTCCCACTATATAAATAAACATGCTGCATGGGTTGAGCAGTTCCTTTCCTCCCAACAGGAGAATAAGGGTTTCACCTGACCCCAGATTTGTCTTTTCTTTATTTTTCTCATCCTCTTCACCCCAAGAACCTCAGAAGCCACACTGCATTGCAGTAGTAAATAAAGTATAAGACTTAACCATTGGCAGAGTTCTATAGTGCACTAGCAAGGCCTAGATTAGGGAAAGATACTCAAGGGTCAAAACTTAATGGCGCACCTATTCTTAGACTCATTCAAGTGCAGGGTGACACCCGAGAATGAATGCATCTTTCATTTTTAAAAAACAATAGTTTTATTAAGATATAATTCACATGCCATAAAGTTCATCTTTTTAAAAGTTGAACTTGATTTTTTAGTATAGTCACAGAGTTGGTCATCTTTCTTCACTATCTAATTCATTACATTTGCCTTACCTCCAAAAGAAACACTACATCCATTAGCAGTAACTCCTCTTTTACACTCCTCTTAAAGTTCTGGGCAACCACTAAACTATTTTTCAGTCTTTATAGATTTGCCTACCTGGATATTTCACATAAATGCACTTGGACAATATGTGTGGTTTCTTTCACTTAGCATAATATTTTCATGAGTTATCTGTATTCTATTACTGATACTTCATTCTTCTTTATTGTTGAATGATTATATATATATATATATACATATATATAGATACATATAGATATATAATTGTTTATCCATTCCTCAGGTAATCAGTTGTTTTTGCTTTTTGGTTATTATGAATAATATTACTACAAACATTTAGATACAAGTTTTTATATGAAAAATTTGTTACAGTTCTATTATGTATATACCCAAGAATAGAATTTCTGGATCATACAGTAACTCCATGTTTAATGTCTTGAGGAACCATCTATTTTCCTAAAGCAGCATTTTACCACAGCAATATATAAAAATTTCAGTTTTTGGAGAGAACAAGTCAGCATCTCCTGAGAATCAGCCATGCTGGAACTTGGGGGACCAACCAAGAAAGTAACAAGCCAGCCTTCCTGGTAAGCAGTGCGAGCTGTGGGCACTCCAGGGAGAAGGTAAGTCAGTGTCTCCCGCAAGCCTACCAGGCGCAGGCTGAGACTCAAACGTCCCGTGTTCCCCTGCTCCATTAGCAAATGGATGGTCTCAAGGTCAGCCAGAGTTGATAGCAACTAAGGTACATAAAGCAATTAAATGCTTACATTGTGTAGTTGATTATGCTGACCTGGGACCAGAGGTTTGAGCATCTCTTGAGAGGACAGTATGCAATATGGCAAATATGGAGGATTTCCTTCTATCTTGTCTTTGAAGGCCAATATTGTTTTCACTGTTTTGCTTTGTTCGGATTGTTTTGCTCTATTCAATATTCTGTTTTCATTGGTTTTATAGTGTTATGTTTTTTGTTTGATTTTGCTATACCTGATTGAATGGACAACTATTGTGAAGATAACAAGATATACTATGGTAGCTACAATTGTTATCCTAGTATCTGAACTGAAATTCTGTACCAGTTTCACTTCATTACCTTGATTGGCTTTGTTCTGTCTTGCTTTGTTGTATTTTACTATCTTTAAAATTAAAAAAAATAAAAAGTGCCCAAAAAAAAGAATTTCAGTTTTTTGATATCTCTTTATCCTCACCCAACACTTGTTATTTTCCTCCTTTTATATCCCACTTAAGGTAAAGTATCCTCATGTCACGGTTTTGACTCTGATTTGTTTAATAACCAATGATGTTGAGCCTCTTTTACATGCCCTAAGCCACCCACTACCTCCAACATCACGTCAGATTCTTAAAAAAAGCGAGGGAGATAAAAGCTACTCATGCTCAATAAGGTAGGTGACTCCAAGCATACAGAGTCCTCTACCTCTGCTATATCCGAGAGGTACTTAACTCTTCCAGGAGAAATTCAGAATTGATACATTTCACCAGTATGAAATCAAGAATTCTTTGGTTTTGGTCACAGGCCCTGACTTAGGTAAAAATCACCCTGAAACTTCATTTACTTTACTGATTACAGAGGGTTGTCTCTGTATGGCTTTGAACTCATCTAGTAAAATCCTTCAAAAAGATGCCTGTTGAACCTCCCATGTAGTCATAATTAAACCTTTTGCTTACAAAAAACCTCTCCTTAGATTCAGGAGAATAAACTCAGGCTTTTGTTTTTGTTTTTCTGAGTTGAATTTAAATGTCAAATATTCTTCATGCAGACCAAAACACTTGCCAGATTATTGGGCTAGTAGAGTTAAATGCTTACATGTGATTTATTCAGTGGCAAAATAAAGTACACAGCATGTTTATATCAACTTTGTCAATAACAAAATGCCAAAAGCCATATACCAAAAGCCATATTGACACAGGATGCCTCTGTGGCATAGGACTAAAAACTGACTGAAACATTTCAAGAAACACCATCTGTGTTATTATTTATGACAGTTATAAAGACAGAGAATGTTCAACTGCTTTGGAAGTATAAAAACATTAAAGGGCTCAATGCAGCACTTGGCGCTGCATTTTATTTGAATGCATTTTAAGTCTATCTGCCTTGGAAATGTGCTGCAGTTTTAGGAAAAAAATATTTTTCTTAAATTTGATTTGTTTTGAATAAAGACAACCATGGGCAAGTTAGACATCGGCTTATTAAAACTTAAGCCAACATTCAGAACAGTTCAATTATAAAGAATCTTTGCAATTAGAACCTGCAGAAAATTTATCCTCATCTAAAATCTTTCCATATTTTAGTGCTTAATTTTAAGGGCAACTTCATCACCCATGAATCTATTGTGAATCACTGCATTGAACAAAATGTGACTTAAATTTTTTAAAAAAAGAAAGCTTCTTATATTAATGATGTATTTTATTTTTCTGTGTGTTTTGTTAACTTTATTTTAAAGAGGATAAAACCAAAAAAAAAAAAAACAGAATAAAACCAATTGAAACAAACCAATGTAAGTGATACAGGACCTCAAAACAATATGAAATCAACAATAGTTATCATAGTGCTTCCTATTGTCTTCAAAATAGCTGCAGATACTTTCAGACATAGCGAAAATCAAACAAGACATAATAGAATAGAACCAATAAAAACAAAACAATGAGTGCAATAAAGGACTTCAAGACAAGACAATATTAAGTACAAAATGGCTACCATAATATATCTTGCTATTTTTGAAATAGTTGCTCATGCTATTGGTATAACAAAATCAAAACAAAACAGAATAAAACACAACCCAATAAAATAATGAAAATGATATAGGACTTTAAAACAAACTAATAGGGAATTAACAATGGCTACCACCTTCAGCAGGAGATCCCCCATAGATGCTACATTGCATGTTGTTATCCTCTTCATAGATGATCAGACCACTGGCCCTAGACCTATAAGGTCAGTGAAACACCAAAACACCCTAAGCATCCAACTGCATTTCACCTCAACAGCCATCATTGCAGCCTGTGTTTCTCTGCATCAGCTGGTTGCTTTTTGGGGGGTGCTGACTCTTCTTGCTTGCCAGCCTACATGCCAGAAGGGGCTGGGGTCTGGCTGTTCCCCCACCAGCAGTGGCCCGAGCATGGCACTGGTTCACAGGGAAGGCTTGCTTCTTGGTGAATCTTTGTTCTCTCTCCCCATAGTCTGCAAATGACACTGACTCATGGGAAAAGGCTGGGATCTGGCTGTCCCCTTGTTGGTGGTGGTCTGCACATGGTGCTGGTTTGCAGGGAGGGCTTGCTTTTTGGTGAATCCTTGTTCCCTTCCCCCACAGTCCACGAATGGCACTGACTCACAGGGAAAGACTGTGGTCTGGCTGTCTCCCCATTGCTGGCAGCCTGCACATGGCACTGGTTCACAAGGAAGGCTTGCTTTTTAATGATGTATTTTGAATTTCACCTTTTAAAAGAATTATACCATAATGTGTCAAGATTTTGTACGGAATCAGTAAAATGTCAAATGCCTACAAAGTATAGACTAAGGACAAAAATAAATTCTATACCCAAAACTAAATTCCAAGATTTATTTTACCGTGTGATTTTTCCTTGAATCATACATTTTTCCAGATTTCATTATTTCCATAATTACCGCATGAATTCCAGTTCTTATAAACACAAAAAACACAATTTGGGGGGGTACTGGGGATCGAACTCATGACCTCATGCTTGCCAGCCAGGCACTTATACCACTGAGCTAAATCCCCAGCCCTGAAACACAATTTTATAAGGACTCTTGTTTGTTAACATTAAATATCTGAGAAAATACCTGCTCCTCCTACAGTAATAATTATTTCTAATGGTTTGTAATAAATTTTTCTTTATTGATCTCATTGCTTTGCTTTCTCATAAACTTGGAGGATAGGAAAATTGGAAAGAAGAGTATCAAAAGGACTATGTGGTTATCCCACAACTTCAAACTCACTCTTTCAATCTCTGTTTTGTGATGCTGATACCAGGAATCTGCAAACCACATTTTAGCTTTGCTAGCTGGCTAGCTGTCAGAATTTGCCATAAGACTGCACTAAAAGGAGACAGCAGACTGAAGGAGGAAGAATGATTTCTGCTTCAGATTTGCTTCCTTTATTCCCTCTGGTCTGCTTCAGTTCCTAGCTCTTTTCCTGTAGGAGTGGTGGGATCCAGTTCACAACTTTTCCTGCTCTTTCAGGATCAGACTCATTAAGTTCCCTCAGTGACACAAGCACCAAACAGCCAGTGTCTAGTCTCACAGGGCTTATTCAGATTCAGTGACATCAGCATCAGTCAAAGTTGGTTGGTCTTTCCAGCTCTGTAAGACCTCTTCTCCAAACTTTGATTTATTTTTTTCAAACTTTTAATAATTCCAACTTCTCTTTGATCCTTTGTCCGTAGGGATGATAGATATTCCTACAGTTGCTTTTCCTTTTTTTCTTTACTTTTACTTCTCATTCTCTTTCTCTTATTCCTTGTTTTCACTGTTTAGGTTTCTTATCTTTCTTTTTGTTTCCTTCTATTGACTCTCTTTTTCTTTTTCCTCAACTACTTCTTGAATTTAAACTTTCAAGTGAGTTGTCATCGTCCCTGACCTTTCTGATTATTCCATTGCATTCCATTTCATTCCTTGCCTCCTATATCCTCCAATTTCCCAAAACTTGGGTGATCATCCTTTGGCCTCCAGCCTTGACTGTATTATATCTAACCTCATTCATCACTTTAGCCATCCTAACACCAACCCCAATAAAAGGGTAAAATCATGTCAGTGAGTAGAAAACCACTACACACCAGTGCACGGTATAGGTTTGATTCCATTATATAACCATCGAGTTTGTTCCTGTGGGCAGGGATAGCAGATTAATGGTTACCATAGTTAGTAGTTAAGCTGTGCTTGAAACTATTGCTATTACTAGCTGTACTATTTTACCCAGGATGTCATATATATTATAAACAATCTTTGCCATGTATGATAACACTGTGATTGTATGGGGTCATAATCAGCTCCACATCCTAGTACCAATGAATTGGGAGCTAAGCCACATAGCAATTTTGCATCCTTTACAAATTAGGCAGGTAGGTTCTTGGGATAGCTATAAAGAACCAACTACATCTAGAGGACATCCCTGAAGAACAGACATCTCCTTCCCTCCTTGAGAGAAACCTCAATATTAGTAATAAGGCTATATATCATCAGAAATTGACAAGCATCAACATAGAAAACAAAATAAAAGAACTAAGAGAAAATAGAAAATGACAAGACACAGGAACAAAATGCAACCTCACACCCCTGGTCCATCCAGAAACAAACCCAGAACTCAATAAAATAGATGAAATTAAAAGTCAAACACTGGAACGTTCTAAAATGATAACAATAGAAGTGAAAAAACAAGTGGAAAAGGCTACAGAGAAAATAATCTCTCAGGTACAAAAAGAAATGTTGCTTAAAATCAAAGATTTTTTTATTTTTTAAAAACTAAACAGAAAAAATGTAGAAATAATATAGACTTTCAAAACATAAGCTTAAGAAATCAACACTAGTTATATTACACATTGTTATCTTAGAAGTAGTTGCTCAAGTTACAAAGCCAAAGCATAAAAAAAGAACAGACAACCAATGATAGCACAAACTATTCTTTTTGATACACTAACAGAGAATTAGTAGTATGGTTATCTATCTTGCACACTTAAACATACATACAGTTATATGTGTATACCTACAAGTTGTTCTTTCCTTTTGAGCACTTTCTTTCCCTTTCATTATTATAACATCTATGGTACATTTTGGATCTTACTACTCTTTCATGTTTTATTATTATGATTTATGTTTTACACTAGAGAGACAATACAATATTTACAAATCTGAGTCTGATTTATTTCACTTACAAATGTACTCTCAAGTTGCCTCCATTTATCTATAAAGGCCTTAAGATCATCCTTTTTATAGCTGAGTAGTATTCCATTATATAAAAATTTCACATCTTTTGATGAATGAACTTCATTCATTCTGAGGTTGGGCATTTTGGTTGTTTCCGAGAGTTAGCTATTACAAATTGTGCTGCTATAAACATGAGTACACATATATCACATTTTCAGTTTTTTTGGGAAAATATCCAAGAGGGGAATAGCTGGATTGAATAGAACTTCCAATCCTAGTTTTCCTCTCTCCATGCTGATTTCCACAGTGGCCACACCAGTTGACACTCCCACTAACAGTGGAAAAGGATTCATTCTTTCCCTACAGCCTCACCAACATTTGTTATCAGTTGATTTCTTGATGGCAGCTATTCTTTCTGGAGTGAGATGGAATCTCAGTGCTGTTTTAATTTGCATTTCCTGAATGACCAGTGGTAGTGAACATTTCTTCATGTATTTATTTGCCATTTGTATATTTTCATCTGAGAAATGTGTATTCATCTCAGATGCCTATTTTTGGAATAGGTCTTTGAATTTGAGAGGCTTGATATTTTCAATTCTTCGTATGTTCTGAATATAAGTCTTTTATCTGAGCAACTACTGGCTAAAATTCTTTCCCATCCTGTGGGCTTTCTTTTCAGTTTGTTGGTGATTTCTTTTGAAGTTCAAAAACTTTTTAATAATATGAGATCCCAGTTATTGATTCTTTGAAGTATTTCCTGTGCAGTTTTTGTTTTGTTCATGAATTCTCTGCCTACCCTTATGTCTTCAAGAATTCTACCTCTCTTGTCTTCCAGTAGATTTAGTGTCTCTGTTTTAATATTTAGATCTTTGATAGAGTTTGACTTTAGTTTAGTGCATGGTGATAGATAGACGTGGGTCCAGTTTCAGTCTTTGGCAGGTGGAAAGCCAATTTTTCCAGCACCTTTTATTAAAGAGGCTATCTTTCTTCCAGTGAACATGTTTGGCCCCTTTGTCAAACATAAGGTGGCTGAGTGCCTTTGTACTTATACTTGAATCTTCTAATCTGTTCCATTGATCTTCAATTCTGTTTCTTTGCCAGTACCATGCTGATTTTTATCACTGTAGCTTTGTAGTATAATTTCAAGTCAGGGATTGAGATGCCTCCTGCCTCGCTTTTGTTGCCCAGGATTGCCTTTGCTATTCCAGGTTTCCTCTGTTTCCAGATGAATTTTAGGAATGTTTTCTCTAGATCTGTAAAGTATGTTAATGGTATTTTGATTGGGGTTGCACTAAAACTGTACAACAGTTTTGGGAGTATGGCAGTTTTCACAATGTTGGTTCTTCCTAACCAAGAGCAAAGGACATCTTTCCATTTTGTAATATCCTCTTCAGTCTCCTTTTTTATAGTAGTATAATTTTCAGCATATAGGTCTTTTACATTCTTAGTTAGGTTGATTCCTAAGTGCTTCATTTTTGGGATGCTATTGTGAAAGGCGATATTTCCATAATTTCTCTCTCCATGAGTTTTGTTTGTGCACAGGAATGCTACTGACTTTTGAGTATTGACTTTGTATCCAGCTACACTGATGAATTTGTTTATTAACTCTTGTAGTCTTTTAATGGAGTTTTTAGGGTCTTCTATATAGAATATCATGTCATCTGCAAATAATGATAATTTAACTTCTTCCTTTCCTATCCTTATTACTTTTTTTCTCTCTTTTGTCTGATTGCTCTGGCTAATGTTTCAAGAGCTATATTGAATAGGAGTGGTGATAGTGGACATCCTTGTCTTATGCCTGATTTTAGCATGAAAGCTTTCAGGTTTTGTCCAGTTAGTATAATGTTGGCTGTTGGGTTGTCATATATGGCCTTTAACAGACTGAGGTAGATACCATCTATTCTGAGTTTCTGTAGGGTTTTTATCATGAACAAGTGTTAAATTTTATCAAAGCTTTTTCTGCATCTATCGAGATGATCATATGATTTTTGTCTTTGGCTCTGTTGATGTGGTGTATTACATTTATTGATTTGTATATGTTAAACCATCCCTGCATTCCTGGGATAAATCCCACTTGATCATGATGTATAATGTTCTTGATAGTTTGCTACATTCTACTTGCCAGTATTTTATTGAGAATCCTTGCATCACTGTTCATTAGGGAGATTGGCCTATAGTTCTCCTTTTTGGTTGGGGCTTTCTCTGGTTTTGGTATTAGAGTAATACTTGCCTCCAGGAATGATTTAGGGAGGATTGCTTCCCTTTCAATTTCATTGAAGAGATTAAGGAGTACTGACATCAAATCTTCTCTAAACTTCTTGTAGAATTCAGCCATCATCCCATCCTGGGCTTTTCTTTGTTGGTAAGGTTTTAATCATGTTTTCAATTTCAGTAGCTGATATTGGGTTATTCAAAATTGTTATATCTTCTTCAGTCAGCTTTGGTAATACATATGTATTCTAGAAATCTGTCCATTTTCTCTGTGTTTTTCACCCTATGTGAGTAAAGATTTTCAAAGTAGGTATTCATGATCTCTTAAATTTCCATGGGATCTGTAGTTATTTCTCTAGTCCTTAATGCATGAATTTGAGTTTTTTCTTTCTTTTTCTTGATAAGGTTGACTAGAGATTTATCAATTTTTTAATTCTCTCAAAAAACCAGCTCTTTGATTCATTAATTCTTTGTATTGTTTTCTTAGCCTCAATTGCATTAATTTCTCTCTGATATTTACAATTTTCTCTCTTCTATCAGCTTTGGATTTTACTTGTTCTTCATTTTCTAGATGCTTTAGATTTATCATTAGATTGTTTATTTGTGCTTGTTCTGCTTTCTTGATGTGACAATTGATTGCTATATATTTCCCTCTTAGGACCACTTTTATTGCATCCCATAGGTTTCATTATGTTGTATCTGCATTTTCATTGAATTGTAGGTATTGCTTAATTTCTTCTTTAATTTCACCTGTAACCCATTGATTGTTCAAGAGGTTGTTATTTAATTTGCATGCTTGTTTTGCAATTTCTTTTGCCATTAATTTCCAATTTCAGTGCACTATGGTCAGGTAATATGCATGGGATAATTTAAATTCTTTTACATTCACTTAAGAATGTTCTATGGGTTAATATATGGTCTATTTTACAGAATGTCCCATGTGCAACTGAGAAGAATGTGTATTCTGATACTTTTGGGTGGAACACTGTGTAAACATCTACTAAGTCCATTTGTTCACAGGTTTAATTCAGTTCTGTTATTTTTTTTTTTTTGCCAACTTTTTGTCTAGTTGACCTATCCTTTGTGACAATGAGGTATTAAGTTCCCCTATTATAATTGTGTTGTTCCTTATTTGGTTTTCATGTCTATTAGTATTTGTCTTGTATAGTTGGGTGCTTCTGTATTTGGTGCATATATGTTTATAATTGTTAGCTCTTCTTCTTGAATTATTCCACTTACTAGTATGTGGTGACCTTCTTTATCTCTTTTGATCATTTTTGGTTTGAAGTTCACATTGTCTGCAAACAGAATAGCTAGCTAGCCCTGTTTTTTTCTGGGTTCCTGTTGCATGGAATATTGTTTTACATCCTTTGACTTTTAGTCTTTGAGTGTCCTTTTGAATCAGATGTGTTTCTTCTATACAGCATATTGTTGGATCCTGTTTCTTGATCCAGTCTGTCAACATATTTCTTTTAACAGGTGAATTGAGGCCATTTACATTGATGCATATAACTTATATGTACTGGTTCAACTTTGTCATATTATGTTCCTGTTGTTACTTTTCTGCTTTTCCTTCTTGTTTAATTGTTTGTCCTGTCTGGTGGTTTCTTTCTGTTGTTGTTCTGGGAATTGTAGTCATTTGTATCTTTCTCTAGTATGTCTTTCAGTACTCTTTCTAGGGATGGTATGGTGAACATGAATTTCTTCAGTTGTTCTTTGTCATGGAAGTATCTTGTTTCTCCATTAAATTTCAAAGAAAGTTTTGCAGGGTTCATCAATCTGGGTTGAAAAGGTTTTTTTCAGTGCCTGAAATACTTCACTTCAACCTCATCTTAATTTGAGGGTTTGTGCTGAAAAGTCTGACATGATTGTAATGGGCTTTCCTTGATAGGTTAGTTGTGTCTTTTCCTCTAACAGTTTTTAGTATTCCGTTTTTATCCTGTATGTCTGGGGTCTCAATTATATGTCTGGGTGTAGATTTATTTTGGTTATGACTGTTTGGCATTCTATATCCCTCACTTTTATGTATATCTGATTTTTTCCCCATGTTTGGGATATTTTCTGCTATTACTTCTGAGAATAGTTTTCCTATGTCATTTGCACTGACTCCTGCATCTTCATTGATGCCTATCAATTTTATATTGTTTCTTTTTGCAATATCTTGAAACTGTTGAATTGTCATTCATGCTGCTTTGTTATTTTTAAATGTTCTTTCCTTTCATGATCACTAGCTGAGATCCTGTCCTCAAGATTTGAAATTCTATCCTCAGCTTTATTCAAACAGTTTTGCAAGCTTTCTTTGAATTTGTTTCATGCATCCTACTTCTTTTCTATATTGTTCATTCAAGGTTTCCATCATTTTCCCATGCTCCTGTACTTTTTTATCTATGTCTTCTTTAGCTGTGCTGAGCAACTCCTTTATTAAAGTTGTCTGTCTTTACATGAGAGATTATTTCTCATCTGATTTCCTCTATAGCCTCATGGATTTGTTTCTTTATCTTCTACCTTTTCAGAAATTTCAAGTGTATGACTTTTAACTCTATTTCAATGCCTCCTGTACTTGTTCCTGATGGACTAGATGTTTGAGATTGCATTTTGCTTTTTCATTTTGTCATTTTCACCTCTTGGGCTAATATTTGGTCTTTCATTCCTACTAATCTCAACTGTCCATAGTACAAGTCTTAGGGTCCTACTGTGTGGTTGATGTTTGCCCAATTGCTGGGTCCCACAATTAAGGGAAGGGTCAGTCACCTGAATTCCTCCTGCAAGGCCTGTTGGGTGAGTCCTATATTTTTACTAGGCTGATTAGCCCAGGAGTATGGATGTAAATCAACCCATAGTTCCTGCTGTTTCTATGGCTTCAAGCTATTCCAGGCCACCAGATCTACTTGGCTATAGTGTTTGCCTCAGCTGGAGCCCTAATGTGTCACTTGGTGTCTTATAAACCCTTTTTATTTCCTCTGGATTGGGGGAGGCTTTATTGGCACTCTCCTCCACCCACCTAGTATTCTTTGTATGGAGGAAGGACTCACCCACATTCTTGCCAAGGTCCTACAGCTGTGGGGAACTTCACTACTGCTCCTGTTTACCCACCGAGGTCCTCTATTTCAGAGAGAAACTCACCACACTGCTGCAAGCCTGCTGAGGTCCTCTATGTGGATGAGTGGTTACTGAGTCTCCTATCAACCTAGCAAGCTTAATTCACTACTCTCTAAGGTCTGGGGGTTGAGGGGGAGGAGCTGCAGCTGATGATCCACAGCCGTCCTAGGTCTGGGGGGTGAGGGTGAGGGGCAGCCAAAGATCCACAGCCCCCCCCCCAGGTCCAGGGGGCTAGGAGGAAGATAGCCAGCAATCCAAAGCCATCTCAGGTCCAGGGTTCAAGGGTGAAGGGCATCCAACAATCTGCAGCCCTCTTAGGTCCAGGAGTTGAGAGGGAGAGGCAGCCAATGATCTGCAGCCACCCCAGGTCCAGGGGTCAAGGGAGTAAAATCAAATATATTAGAGAAGACACAAATAAAAGAATAGATGAACTTAGAAAAATGATGGAAGCAAAAAAATGCCCAACATGGGAAAGAAATAGAATCCATGAAACAGATGTAAACAGAAATCCAAGAGATTTAAAACTCCATTGAAAATATACAACAGATTGAATAAAGGAAAAGATAGAATCTTATATCTTGACAGAATTGCAGCTACTGATCATGAAAAGAAAGAAGTAGGCAAAGAATTCATAAACAAAACCCAAATAGCACAGGAAACACTTCAAACAATCACCCACTAGGATCTCATTTTATTAAAAAAGTTTTGCACATCAAAAGAAATCACGAACAGAATGAAATGACAATCCACAGAGTGGAAAAAATTTATCTAACTGTCCCTCAGACAAAGGACTTCTAACTAGAACATATAAAGAATTGAAAAAAATCACACACTCCAAATTCAAAAATCCAATCCAAAAATGGGCAGCTGAGATGAATACACACTTTTCAGATGAATGAATACAAATAGAATAACAAATGCATGAAAAAATGTTTGACATGATTGGCCATCTGAGAGATGCAAATCAAAACAACATCGAGATTACATAGAAAGAATGGCTGCCATACAAAAATCAACCAATAACTAATGCTGGATAGACTGTGGGTGAAAAGGAAACTTTTCCCCCACAGTCTGGTGCAACCACTATGGAAATCAGGGTAGAGATCCCTCAAAAAACTAGGATTAGAGGTCCCATTCAATGCAGTTATTCCACTTTGGGTATTTTTCCCAAAGAATTAAAAACATACCACAGCAATATATGTGCACCCATGTTTACAGTAGCACAAATTGTAATAGCTATATCTTGTAAACAACTCAAATGCCCATTAACCAAGGAATGGATTAAAAAAGATGTAATATGTTTATACATGCAATACTACTCAGCTATAAAAAAGGATAAACTTGAGACACTTATTAGGGAAATGTATACAATTTGAGACCATACTTACAGGGAAATAAATCAGACTCACATGTATAAGCATCATACTGTCTCCCTAATGTAAGAACCTGAAAAAGTAAATAGGATCCAAGCTTTATGATAGATATTGTGATGTAAAATGAAGGTGCTCAAAAGGAAAAAGTGAAACTTGGATAGGAAAAGGAGAAAAGAAGTAAGGGAAATATATACATGTATACACACCAGAAATCTTGGATTAATCACTTTGCATGTATTATCTCACTGAATGTTCACAATAACTCTATTAGTAGGTAATGCTATTCTCTTCGTTTTTTAACTAATTAATTTTTAAAATTAATTCTATTGGTACAATTTAGATGTGCATAATTATCACATTCTCCTCCTTATTTATAAAGCTTTGTTTCCACGCTATCCTTTTTTTCTCATTTTTTTCTTTTCCCATTCCCCTGTCCAACTCCCCTTTCCCTTTGAGCAATTACTTCCTATTTCACAATACCTATTACACATTTTGGTTCTTATTTACACTTTCAGTTTCTCACACCAGAGAGAAAATACAATACTTACACATATGTGTCCAATTTATTTCACATAAGAGTATGATCTCAAGGTTCACTCATTTAGCTATACATGTTTCAGCTTTATCCTTCTTTATGTCTGAGTAGTACTCCATTATATAAAAAAACACATTTTTATCCATTTGTCAGTTGATGGGTATTTGGGTTATTTCCAAAATTTAGCTAACTGTGCTGCTATAAACATGGGTGTGCATCTATCACTGTGGTGTGAAGCTTTTAATTCTTTTAGAAAGATACCAAGAGGGGGAACAGCTGGGTCAAATGGAATCTTGAGTCCTGTACTCTCTTCATTCTCAAGAGAACCTCAAATTGAGAAAGAGTCAATCAAAAGTCAGAAAGCTAGTGTACTAGTTTCCTGGGTTTATTGCAACAAATTGTCACAAACTTTGGAGCTAAAAACAACAAAATTTTATTCTCTCTCAGTTGTGGAGGCTAGAAGTCTAAAAATGAAGATATGGGCAGGTTTGGATTCCTTTAGCAACTTAGGGAGAGTCTGCTCAATGGTCTCCTATCTTCTGGTGGCTGCATTCACTCCCTGGCTTTTTTGGCTTGGGGCTTCATAACTTTAATCTCTGCTTCCATCTTTACATACCTTTTGGTATTTCTGCATCTTCTTTTTTTCTGTCTCCTATTAGCATGTTCATTATTGGATATAGTGCCCAACCCAATTCAGGGCAACCTTACATCAAGAGCCTAACATTAATAGCTTCTGAAAAGATTTACTACATATAAAGACACATTATGAGGTTTGAATGGATATATTTTGGAAGGAGTCACACTTCAACTAATTAGTGAATGGCAAACCAAGATTCAAGCACAGGTCTCTTTGACTTCAAGATCTCTCTCTCTCTCTCTCTCTCTCTCTTTCTCTTTTGTTTTTTTTTTTCCTTTTTTTTTTTTTGTAGTGCCTGCAGGCCTTGAACTCTCTTTTGTAGCCCAGGCTGGCCTCAAAATCACAGCAATCCTACTGGCTCAGCCTCCCTGCTGGGATTACAGGCATGTGCCACCATGTCCAGTTAAGATCTTAATCTCTAATCCATTATTCTACAATTTTCTTTTCGTGAAATTGTATGTATGTGTGTGTGTGTGTGTGTGTGTGTGGGTGGGTGTGGGTGTGGGTGTCTGTGTGTGTGTGTAAAATATAAAAAATGCTCAATAAAGGGTTAGTTACTGAATGAGAATTAAATAACTGTGATATTTAGACAGTTCTCTTGAAGTATCTTTTACTACAATTTATTCTAAAGATCTTTCACAGAAAACTGTTTCTAAATAATAATCACACTGTGCATAGTTACTAGTCCTCCTACAAAGATGTCACGAACTTGTCACTTCCTCTTTGTCATTATCCTCTTTGATCCTTCACAATCTGTTGTTTTAACACAGAAACCAAAGGAAAATTACAAATTCACTCAGGAAAGAATTAAAGAGAGAGGTGTGGTCAAGAGCCTCTCTAATAATGTGAAATAAGTCTGTACCCGGCTCATTACCCTTGATGAAAGGTAAAATTAGCAGTCACAAGCCTCTATCTGTGTCTCTATTCCTTAACTCTTAGGTAAACATAGGACTATAATGCTAATCCTCTTTTCATGTTTTCCAAGAACTCTCTAGTAGAATTCCTAGAACAAGAAAGTAGCAGTGACATGGGGTTTTCTTGAAATTTAATGTGAGTCAAGTCCTAGGGTGTTTCTGAAGTAGTTAGTCTTTCCACTCTGTGTCTCAGAAAAATGAAGGCATGGCAAAAGAGGGGGGTGGGGGAAAAAGACTTTTACTTCAGTTTTTGTCAGTTGAAAAATGTGGTAATATTGATGATAAATGAAGTATATGAATAAAATGTTTAGTGAATGCTATTGATTTCTTCTTTTAAAAATTATTTCTAAACTGAACATGATGGCACATGCCAATAATCCCAGCACTGTGGGAGACTGAGGCAGAAGGATCACAAGTTCAAGCTCAGCCTGGAAAACTTAGCAGACCTTGTATTTAAAAAAAAAAAAAGATGGGGCCAGGGATTTAGCTCAGCAGTATAAGTGCCTGCATGGCAAGCACAAAGTTGTGAATCCAATCCCCAGTACCAGAAGGAAAAAAAAAAAAAAAAAAAAAAAAAGGAAGGGAGGGAGGGAGGGAGAGAAGAAAGAAAAAGGCAGGGAGATTAACTCAATGCAAACACACTGGATTCAATTTCCAGTACTGCAGAATAAAAAATTATTTTTAGGGATGAGTATGTAGCTCACTGGTAGAACACTTGACAAGTTTAGATGAAGCTCTTGTTCAAATCCAAGCACTAAATTTTTTTCTCTAAAATTTAAGCAAAGAAAGATTTTTACACAAAACCATTAATTTTAGGGGTTACTTCAGTTGTACATTGAGGATGACTAGTATATTTCACATCAAAATGTAAAAAGTTTTAAAAGTAAACTTGGTGATTATATGTTACTGTAAACTTTCAAATTGCAAATGTAAAATATGATTATATTCTTAAATTATTTTTTAAAAAGACTTTTTGGATAAAATATAGCAATTAAATTTCTCTAAAATTGTTTGAGTACCTTTTTTGTACCCTCAAAAGTGGGGCTAAGGGAAGAAGTTGCAGGGTTAGTTTTGTTATTCAAAATGATGAGGTGTAACCTACTGAGAACTCAGTGTTCTTATGTTTTTCAGGACATGTTTTTTGTGATAAATAGTAAGGTTACTATTTCACAATCCCACCATTCCTGAACACAGAAAATCTGCCAAATAAAACTGATATTTTGTGCATCCTGAATAATCCTTGGGTCTCAAGTAGTTCGTTCTTTGTGTTTCCTAAACCTCCTTGAATGGCCTGGACCTGAATTGGGCTTTAGATTAAATTACTCAAGTTCCAGCTTTCTGTCTAATTCTGTCATAAAGACCCAAGATAGCTTCTGACCAAACTCGCTCCAATTTCAGCATATCCTACATCAGCTCTCTACAGCATTGGACAAGAATGGAGATACATGGCTACTCTGCTTTCTAGGACACATCTATACATTAATTATCTCCCATCCTCTCTGACTCCTCTTTCTCATTCTTCCTCATTGAATTCCCTCCCCAAGAGAATTCCCTCCCTCCTTTAAATCTAATATTCCTCTGGGTGCTGTTCAGAGTCCCTTGGCCTTCTCAGCTACCTTCACAGGCAATCTCACTCAAAATTACAGTGTAAATCAGGCACTGGTAAGATATAGCTCACAGGCCAAATCTGATCCACTGCTGTTTTTTGTGAAGTTTTACTGAAACACAGCCACCATCATTTAGTTACATATTGTCTGTGGCTGTTTTTGTGTTACAGTGATAGAGTCTAGTAGTTAGATGATGTGCATTGCTAATACTAAATTATTTACTATCTGGCCCCCTCACATAGAACATTTGCTGACCTTTGGCTTAAACAAATACTTTTATACTGATGATTTCCAATCATTGCGCTTAACTATATGGATGACTAGGAAACATAAAATGTATGATCAAAGTCAAAAGTCAATGAGCAGGCAGTGGGTTATTCAATGTATGATTTTTAGAAAAAGCTATGTTTGACCAATTTTTTTATAGCAAAAAAGTACCTAAGTCATTTTAAAAAGTTATTTTTGGTCATACACTATGGATAATTGTTAAAACTGAAAAAGATAATTTTAATATGAATGACAGGTGGAAAGATAATGGGCTTGACTTTGGGATCCCTTCCATTGTAGTACCAATAAGGCAGCCAGGGTATGTGTAGAAAAAGGCCAGCAATAGAAGGCAGAAACTAAAGACAGAAGTGTGACACTACAGATTTGATAGTCATCACTTTTTATGTAAGAGCGGAGTCCTGGGCTGGGAATGCGATCAGCCAGCAAGCATGTGTGTAGAATGTATTTTAGCAAGCCCAGGTAAAGGAGGCCAAGGGAAATTAATACCTTCATAGGTGTAACACTAACTCACTAATTTAGTAAATGCTGATTTGCTTAAGAAAAGAGATAAGGTAATCCACAGGGGGAAAAAACAAGAGAGCTGTGCCCTAGTGCTCAGTGTCGGGGATCAAATGCTCAAAAATCCTGGTTGCTACAGTAGCTGCTGTCACTTCAGCCAACCAACCTTGTAACTGTAGATAGTCTGATAGAAAGATAAGTAATTCCCTGGTAAATTTAATCCATGTAGACTGTCATTTAGATTGATCTTAACATTCATCCTCAATAACAAATTCTTTTGTCTGAATTACCTGAAAACCAGTCCTATGTCCACTAAATTTTTCTCATTAAATGATTGTGTTTTGATATAGTTACATTCAATTAAAAATGTTGTCAATGTGTAATGTTTTTTAAATAAGTTTTTTATTTTGAAATGATTTTAGATGTATAGTAAAATTATAAAGATAATACATAGAGTTCCTGAATAGCCCTCAGTTTGTCCTAACATTAACATCATACATTACAATAGTAACTTTGTCAAAATTTAGGAATCAATATTGGTACTATTACTATTGATATTATTGCAATTAATTACATTCCACATATCAAGATTCCACCAATTTTTCCACTAATGATCTTTTTTTCTGTTTCAGAATGCCACACTGTATTTATCTATTAATTTTCTATAGTCTGCTCTGCTTTGTGACAATTTCTCACTCCTTCATTGTTTCTATAATGTTGACAATCTTGAAGGGTACTGGTGAGCTGAATGCCATGACACACAACAATAATCCCAACTACGAGGCATACTGAGACAAGTTCAGGGCCAGCCTAAGCAATTTAGCAAGACCTTGTCTCAAAATGAAAAAGAAAACCTGATGGTGTTGCTCAGTGGTAGTGTTTGCTTAGTATGCAAAAGATCCCATGTTCAATCCTTAGTACTACACTAGAAAAAAAGCACCGGTGAGGTATTTTGTAATACCTCCTTCAATTTGCATCATATGTTCTTTCTCATGATTAAATTGAGTCTAAGGGCATCTTATCTCATTATAATACACAATATCAATATAGCACATATCCATTGATGTTAGGCTTGATCACTTCATTAAGGAAGTACTAACTAATGCCTTTGGAGAAACTAATAGTTTCTCCAAAAAGTTACTGTTTTTCTCTATTCCATATACTATTCTTTGAAAGGAAGTCCCTAAGTCCAGCCCACATTCAAGAGAATTAAATCCTTAGAGTACAGAGTATCTACTTATATTATTTGGAATGCTTTAAGTAGATTTGTTTCTTCTCCTCCACTTATTGGCTTAACTTACTATGCATTTATAGCAATATGTATTTATTTTATTAAATAAATATCAATAGATATTTATTTTATTTTTCTATGCTGTAATTCAATGCCTTGTTCTCTCCTTTGTTGTTCAAATTGTTCCAGGTTTGGCTATGAGTAGCACTTTCATGTCGACTTCTGTATTCCTTTGATATGCTCCCATTCTTTAACCTTTACACCTCCTTGCTTTCTGACACAGAAAGCAAATTTTATATTGTATCCTAGAAATTACTCGCTTTTTAGTTATCTCAGTGATCCTTTATCCTAACGTGATCTTGCCCTAAATTCTCAAAATGCGATATATGAGTGCAAACATTTTAATAACTAGATTTTCCTCACCACCCCATGCCACTCCCTTCTCTTACTTGATGCTTTCTCATCTTTCCATTCCTATTCTCTGTAATTTTCTCCATTTAAGAATTGGCATAAGCTTCTGGTTAATATTAATTGCATTAAATGTCAAGTGAATGCTATGAAAGAATAAAGTTCAGCTCAGATCATATCACCAAATATATATTTATGAGTTGGGTTTGTGCCTTTGTTTCTGTCGTCTGTTGTTTGGGTTTTTATTTCGTTTTGGTTCTTTGCATTTTCAGGGGAGAAATGCATGTTCTTATAGAATAAGACCATCTGTGTTTACAAGAAAATAGAAAATAACAACTTCTCCATCTAGCTTTCGCTTTCCAAAAATTAGCTTGTTTTATTTTTCTTCCTTAAAACACAACTTTGATATAATATTTATTGTTTTCTCTCTTCCAATATTCAAAAGAAGACCCCATGAAGGGGTGTTTGCTCCCTGTACTTAGAATACAGGTTGATCTATAAGAGGATCTCAATAAACATCTGTCAAATGAACAAATGAAGCAGCAACAGTGAAAGTTAATGCAAAAAGAAACAATCATTAAGGAGAATTGTAGGCTTTTTTTCACCTCAAATTTGTTTTTATGATTATTACAATATTGTGCTGAACATTTGAATAAAAATTAAACAAAAAATGCCTGTGGTTCCCCTTGAAAATGTTATCTAATTCTGACAGCCTTTTTGAGGGTAGCTGACTGACTTGGAACATGAAAGGAAGGTAGAGATTAAATGATTTACTGAAGGGAGAGGAGCAAGCTTGGGGGCCCCTGGGCAAGATCATGGTAAAAGAAGGTGAAGGAAAGAGATCTAGCTCATTGCACAAAAGCACAAAACAAATTTTCTCCTTTTTTTCTCCTTCCTACCTGTTTTTGAAGCATAGCTGATTTTTGTGATCAAATTAATTGTGATGGTTAGAAAAGACATTAGTGAATCACAAATTCTATATTAAACAGTATGAGTAGATTGCAACCCCATTCAAAGAACCCTGTGGCCTTTGGCTGAGGCAAAAAGTAAAATGAATGGCAGAAGTCAGGCCACATGCTCAAAACCAATCAGATTCACAGGATGTCCAAAATTTAGCACTTTCTTGTTGAACAATGAGCCTTTTTTCACTAAATATCCTAGTTCTACTTACAAAGTCCATACTCTTACAAGAATTCACCAAAATGACATCTTAAAAAGTCAATTTCAAGAATTATCTTGGCTGTCTCTCAGTCTCATAAATCTTTCCAAATCCCTTTAGAGCTAGCCTGAGAGTGCAGACTTACACAAATTAGGATATAAGTCTGCTACACCTGTTGCCTATAAACTGTGGTTTATTACAAAAAATACAGTTGTAAACCTATATGCCCCAGGAGTGGTTTTATGGTGAAAACCAAGAACCCCTGATTCTTGCACTTAATCACTCATAGTTGTCCTGACAACACACCATGTTGACTAATTCATAGCATGGCTACCCCTGATTCTAGTGAATCATGAAATGTGCTTTGATGAATCGTTGCTTCCCTAATATAAACCATATTACCCATGAAACAATTAAAAAGTAAACAAAGCTTGACAATACAATTGCTTAAAGTGCTTTCATTTTTCAAGTAAGAACACAGTTTCTCTTTCAGACAATGAATTTCCTGACCAGATTATAAATCTACTAATTATATCTTGACTTCATAAATCTATCCCCTTTCATTTTCAATGAATAAGTTATACTCAATTCATCTAAATGCCATAGAGATTTGTTCTGCACAGTTAAGTTACTGCCATGCTTCTTCCAAGATAGTAATAATTTACATTTGTACAACTTATCAAATGCAAATGTCTTGCATGTAAACATTTTTTACTTTAATCTATGATGAAATATTTATAAATCAGACATCTTTACAGATGTGAAAATGAGGACCAGAGAGTTTAGTAACCTGCAAAAACTCAATGACCATACTTCTACCCAGTTTAGCTTCAAGCTGTGATATCTATTAGCAGTAGCCTGTGTTTTATTTGGGGTTCTGTAGAAGGTAGAGAGTATGTGTGCATAGGAACTCAGGTACTAGTTCAGAGTTGAACTTGCTGTAGTCACATACTCCTGGGTATTCTGATGTCCTCTGATCGGCTGCTCTTCCTTGATTTATGCCTCAACATAATAATCAGGATATGTTCCAATTCTTCCACTTGCAATGGAGCTATAGTGACTACCCATTCTTGCTTAGCTAGGCATAATATTTGATAATATTCTATCATTTCCCAACTTCATCTTTTTTATAAAGTACCCTTTTGGCCAGCTGGAAACATGTCTCTAACCATAAAATTCCCTTGTAATGATATTGTGATGAGGCTATACACATCTGCCCGGAGGAAGGCATGACTGGAGAATTCCCCAAAATGCTCTAGATACCAGATAAGCCCTGGTCATAGTGAAGCCTATGAAAAGAAGCCAACCATATAAATAGCTCTTAGAGGACAGCTCTTAGATAAACAAGTTTATCTTCAAGAGTTGATTATCAAAACCCAAACTTTTTTATTTTTATTTTATTTTATTTTATTTTATTTTATTTTATTTTTGGTACTAGGAATTAAACTCACAACCTCATGATTTTCAGAGAGGTGCTGCACTGCTGAGCTATATCCCTGGACCTATAAAACTCAAACTTGTTCTCAGTCATTTGTTGATGAGGAAGGAATGGCAGAGAAGGAGAAAGTAAATAATAGAACACTATGTCATTGAGAGGTCTTATTGAGATTCTTCAGGCATACTTACCTAGAAGAGGAAATCTCTGTGTTAGGATTAGATTCACCTAATATAATAATTATTAGAAAACTCCAGTGAGGAGTGGCTAAAATATGAAATAAATTACTGTTAGACATTCAGAATTGGAGATAGAACCAGTACACAACATACAGATTTCTTAAAGAACACAAACTTCTTTCATATTTCTGTTCTACAACCTCTAATGGACATCCTTGTCTATCTGGGTCAAAATAGCTATTTGAGCCCAATAAACACTTCAATATTCAACTCAGTAGCTACAAGTAAAGAATCAAGAAAAGTATACTTAAGTATACTTAAGCTCTTTAAAGATTTCTCAGAAAATCATGTATAACACTCCCACTCATGGTCTATTGGGTAAAATTTAGTTATGTGGCCATATCTTACCTCCTGGAAAACCAATATTTAGCCTTTATTCTAAATAACTAGATGACTTACTGAAAATTGTGATTCTATCACTAAATAATGACAGGTAAATTAATGTTATATTGCAACTGGGCAGTTTTTGCTATCTGTTCCTTCCTCAAACAACTGCTGTAACCCTTCTCAAAATAAGGAAACTCTTCATGTTCACCTTCCTCTAGGACTCATGACTTACCCTAATATCTATTCCCCTTCCATACATACACCAGGCCATGTACCTTAGTATCTAAATGGAGTTCACAAGTGAAACTTGGTGTCCTGTTGACTGAAAAAAGTTCAATGTAAGAAACTTTCTTTAAAATTCTGGGGCCCAAAACATGTTCACTGGAAGAATGATAGTCTCTTTAATAAATGATGTGGAAAAACTGGTTCTCCATATGCTGAAAACTAAAACTAGACCCATGCCTATCACCATGTACTAAACTAATGGAAAATGAGATATTATACTAGCCATTGTTGATTTTTCTGTTATTTGGTTCAGAATGCCCTGTAATACTTTTATTCTCTTGAATGGTTTTATACTATTTTGTTATGTTTGATATTATTGTGTGTGCAGCTATGCTCAACTACTTCAAAGAAAGAGACGTTATGGTAGCTACTGTTAATATCCGATTGTCTTGTGAAGTGCTATGTTGCTTACATTGTTCTGTTCTGATCTGCTTTTTTCTGTCCTCTTTTGTTCTATTCTCTTTCAAATAAAATTAAAAAAATAATTCTGGGGCCCAGACTTTGAGTTTCTGATTCAATGAGTCTGAAAAATCTCCTGAAAACTAAATCTCAAACTCAAAACAAAAGTTCAGTCTGAGGATATAGCCAAGTGGTAGAACACTTATCTAGAATTTACGAGGCCCTGGCTTCAATCCCCAGAAAGAAAGAAAGAAAGAAAGAAAGAAAGAAAGAAAGAAAGAGAAACTTCTGTATGATGTTGGTTTATCAGAGTTTTCAGTGAAAATAGGTGAAGTCTGTATATACAGTATATTTATAAAACAGAATTTTCTTTATGTATGCTATGCCTCAACAAAAAAGTGTTTTAGTGTTACGAATCACTAGTTTCCAGATCATACTGTCGCACATCAATGTATGTGAACAGACTCCACAGAAAGAGGCTTGACAAGGGCTTGATTCTGCCTGGTTTTGGAAACTTTGAATATGCATTTCACCTGGCTAGACTGTCATTATTTTTACACAAATTTACAGAGGAAGTATTCGCTAAGTCACAGATTGACAACTGAATTCAGGTGTAGGACAGGTGTAAGAAGGGTGTGAGTTGGAACATTATCCCATAATACATACTGCTTTTCAGCATCTGAGAAGCATTCCAGTATATATTTTATTTTTATTTTGTTGTTGATTTCCATTCAGTTTACCCTTTCTCCACTGCTTCCTCCTTTCTGCCTGTCTGGTTCCACCTATTGCTGGAAGAGAAATGGCATTGTCATAAAATTAGTACAAATAAGGGAAAGGCTAGATGGAGAGAAAAATGAGAATTGTGGGGAAAGATACCCTGTCTAGGATATCTTGATAACTATGTGCCTCACTGAAAATTGTGATTCTAGTCTAGCCAGGAAAGCTCTGCCTATGAGGAAGATCAATGCAGCCCTTGTTGCCACATGCAATGACAGGAAAATATGCTAGGGTAAGGAATTACCTCAGGAATTGTGGGCTTTCTTCCTACTTGAAGTAGCAAAAAAAAAAAAAGTACTGTAAGAAGATCCAACACTACACAGGTCTGTCTCTGAGAAGAATTAGAAAATCTTCTATAACAGTGTACTATGTATAAGAAAAAAACCCTCACATTCCAAGACTCGTTTTTCCCATTAAAAATTACAGGTGATGTTTTGAAATCTTACCCATCCCAAATAGAATATTCACTGCAGCCATAACAATTTTTACCTTAAATTTGTTTTGAAATGTTTGCTGGTGCAAATGTTCCCCCCTTAGAAATGTGCTTTTAAAACAATGCCTAATGAAACCATTTTTTGTGCATACAGAAAATTTATTTTGAAAATCCTGGCTTATGTATACAAGGTCTGTGCAGTGTCAAAAAATATATTTAATCAAACATCTCTGGGAGAACAGCTTAGCTCCATAAGCTTTATTATACAGATAAGAACACTGAAATCTAAATAGGTTAACTAGAGTTGCAAGATATTTCTTGGCAGCTGAGTACTTCAAAAATATTATGGGTTGGAACTTAGGGCGCTGAGCCAACCAGCAACTAGCCTGCCGCCCTGGTAAGTGACTGTGGTCTGGCAAGCCATGGCCACCCCACCCCAGGGCAGGGAAATAAGAAGCAAGAGTGTTTCCTGAGATCCGCGCCATGTTGGAACTTAGGGCGCTGAGCCAACCAGCAACCAGCCTGCTGCCTACTGGGACACGGGCTTAGAATCAAACATACCACATCTCCTCCCCTCTCCCCCGTTAACAATTGGGATCCAGGGATCTGGGTATTTCTTAGGAGGTGACCATATTTGGTACAGAATATGGGGGGAGTTTCCTTCTACTATCTCTGAAGGCAGATATTTTTATCGCCGTTTTGCTTTGTCCTGATTAACGGTGTTGCTCTATTCAATACTCTGTGTTGATGTGTTCTATAATGTTGTGTATTTCTTTGATTTTGCTGTACCTAGTAGAAGAGCAACTATTGTGAAGACAACAAGATATACAATGTTGCCTATTACTGTTGTCCTGGTGACCTGCTGTGATGTTCTGTGCCAATTTCACCTCACTGTCTCAATTGGCTTTATTTCATCCTGTTTTGTTGTATGTTACTACCTCCAAGTTAATAAAAATTAAATAAAAATAAAACAAAAGAACATGAGAAAATAAGGTAACAAAATACCTCCAAAAACTCCCAACTCCACCAAAGCTGATCCATGTGACATGAATGACAAGAAACTCAAAAACAGCAGCAGAATTATATAAGGTGATTAAAAAGGAAGTAACAACAACAAAACAGAGCAAAACAGATCAATAAGGTACTGAGAAAGCTGGCTAATGTTAAAGAATACAATGTTCTCTTGAGCCATGTACAATTTCCTCATCTAGTACTTTGGGGAATTATATTACTTCATCTCCAGAATTCAACCAAATTAGAAGTATATCCATGGCTTCCCTCTGTGGTTACAAAGCAAGAAAATTCTGGTTATGGTATTGCTATCAATACTGTGAATAGTCAGCACATTGTTGATGGTGTATATCCCATACAAAACTAATAAATAAATTACAAGATCATACTAACTCTAGCTTTTTCCATTCATCAAAGATTTATTGAGTAGGAACTCTGGATTAGTAAATCTGTTAAGTATGAAGATAATCATAAAAGATAACTCCTACTGTACAGTAGTTTAGTATGTAGAAAAGAAAAATAAGACAATCAAATAGGCAAAAATAACATAATTAGTGAAGTTGGAAAAACATGTAGTGTGTCCTAGAAGCATGAAAGATGAGGGTAGTGTGCTTTTTCTGAATAAAATCACAAAATAATTAAAGAATCTGATATTTGAGCAACAGTTTAAAGTAAAACAATGTGAAAGACATACCAGACAGATACAGTTGTAAGTAGAAGGGTCTCAAGCCATATTAAGGGTATACTACGTGACTTACATGTGTTGAGTACAGGTGGGAAATAAAAATTGAAAGACAGAGTGAGATGGGCTTGGGAATGGCTACATTCCATCATCAGTGAGGAACCACTGCAGGTTCTAAACCAGAGAAGTACCATGAACATATCTGTGTTTGGCAAAGACAAATCTGGATGGAGAATGGTTTGAAAGTGAAGTCCTGGGAGTAAACTACAACCAGTTAGGAAACACTGAGTCGTGTGTACAGTGGTATAAAGCGGAGATGAAGACCTGAATAATTATGATGGCATGAGAGTAGAAACAGCTTCAGAAGACATTTGGGTAGTAGAAACAACAAGACTCAAAACAACAGAGGAGGTGGTGACTTGAGGTTTTTTTTTTGTTTTGTTTTCTTTTTTTTTTTTATTTGAAAGAGAATAAAACAAAAGGGGGCAGTACCGAGCAGATCAGAACAGGACAACATAGGCAACACAGTACTTTACATTAAGTTGACTGGACATCAACAGTATCTAACACCATATCTCTTACTCTGCTATAGTTGAGCATAGTTTCAAATACAATAATATCAAACATAACACAATAGTATTAAGCCATACATACAGTGAAAGAATTACAGGGCTTTATGAACAGAATAACAGAAAATGATCAATGGGTACTATAATATCTCATTTTTGATAAAAAAGAAAATTGTTTGAACTATCACACATACTCAGAAGTCCTACCATGCTTTTTTTGTTCTACTACCATTGGTTCTATCTACCACATTGTGTCTCACTGGAACTCGAACATGTGTGACAGTTCAGGAGACGCTCTTGCTTCTGGTTTCCC
>PVJX010016225.1:0-40738 GCA_004027295.1 Dolichotis patagonum
CTTCAAATTACATTGATTGTGAATCCATGTTTTTGTTTCTAGATGTAATTTTTTTCTTCATGTAGTTAAAATTCTCTGAACCACTTTAAGTTTACTTTTATGTTGCCAAATAAATGCACAGGCCACAGAATGCAAAAATATAATTTGGAATTTTACAACAAAATATTAAAATCACAGAAAATAGGAGAGTCAATAATTGATATAGTTTTCCCCATTTCTAAAGAATCTAGTATATTTAATGGATTTCATCTTTTTAGGAATTTAATAGCTTTGAAAAAATATTTGACATACCCCATCACCCATCCATATATACACCCCTGAATTAAATGTAAGATTTTTTATAAAATAGATGTTATGAACATATTCTTTAGTATTTAAAATCACTGAAGTTTGGGGGATAAGTAATTAAAAAACTTTATATTAATTTTTGGAAAGAAAGAACTTCTCTTCCATCTAACATAAAATAGTTAAAATACAAATTATTAAATTTTGATATAAGCATTCTATTCATCAAATTCTGGTCACTTTACTGCTATAAAGCTTACACTGAAAATTTTTACAATCCTTTTCCTCATTTAGAATTTTTCCAATAATTTCTAAGACAAATACATTTACTTGAAACTATTTGCAAAACAAATTTCATTTCACTCACATTTTATAATAGCATTTATACTGATATTCACTCAATTTCTACTTTATGTTTCCTTTCTTGATATCTCTTTTCATATCTGGGCCACTAGTTGTTTATCCACAAGGTACTAGATTATAAATATGTCCAAGCTCTTTTCCAGTATTTTATAATTTAATGTCTAATACATTCATTCCATCTGTATTTTCATACCACCAAAAAAAAAAAAATCAGAAAACTTTACTGGACTGATTGTAACCGTTAAACGTAATTTCAGCTTGACTGGATTTGGAGGTGCTTAGCAGACAGGTAAAAGACATTTCTCTATGTGTTGGTGAGGATGTTTCCAGAGCTACTGGCATGCAGACCAGCAATCTGAGAAAGAAAGGCCTGCCTTGACTATGACTGCACCATCCGAAGGGCTTGCAGCCCGGACAAAATGCAAGAGGCAGTAGTAGGTTGGTGTTACCGTTTGTATCTAGATGTCCCCCCAAAGCCAGATGTGGTCATACTTGTGGCTTTTCAGAGGTGGCTGGATTTTAAATATGTTATGCTGGGATCAAGAGTGTGTGATTACTGAATCAGGCCACTGATTGGACTGGAGTAGTTCTGTGTATGGGTGAGGGGGAGAGCCCGCCATGGGTGTGTGTGCTACTTTCCCTAAAGCCGTGCCGCTTAGATATAATACAAGGGACAGAAAGAGGGCTGCTTTTACCACTTGCTGCTGTGGTTGCTTGTTGCTTGCTGCCTTGTAGCCTTTTGCCTTTGGCTTTTGTTGATCTCTTTCTCCTCTCTCATGCCACCCTGAAATGGAGCCAGCCAATTGTGAACTGAAACTTACACAAATTGTGAGATACAATAAACATTTCATCGTGTAACTTTGAGAGTTGGGTGTTTTGTCTGAGCAATGAGAGAAGTAGCTAAGACAGTTGGCCTACACTTGAAAAACTCCACTCTGCCTGAGACAGTTAATGTTTTGCTATTGTCATTGCCTGCAGATGCTAACACCAGCTTTTTCTGCCGGGCAATGTGAAATCAGACAAGCACTTCTCCAAAGATTTAGACTTTGATTGGCACTGTATTTTTGATCATATTTTTTTTTTTTGGTTTGAATTTCCTCAACTGAACAAACTACAGATCTTTTGTGTCTCTGGTGTATAAATAGCCACTGCTGTGGATTGCCCAGCCTCTGTTCTGTGTCTAATAAATGCCTTCTTGCCACGTATGTATTGCCTTAGTTACTGTCTCATTGCTGATACAAAATACTTCACACTCACAATCGTAAGATGGAAAAGTTTATCTGATTCACAGTTGTAGAAGTTTCAGTCTATAGTCTTGACTTGCTCCATTTTATGGCTGCATGGGCTAGAATTATGGCAAAGGTAATAGGGCTCTTGGCACAGCCAGAAGCAGAAATCATGTGAGAAATGGAAAAGAGACCTTCTAGGTCACGTGTCTAGTACCCAGTTCTGAGCAAATTCGGCCTCCTTAGGGCAAACCAGCTATAAACTCTCACAATCCAATCACCTTCCAAAAGCCCCACCAGTGAATGCATGAGGTTTTGGGGGACATTCATATTCATATCCTGTTCCTCTAGAGACCGTAAGCAATGTATTTATAATGAATTCTAGCTTCTGTCAGAGGTAGACTAAATAAAAATGTTAGCTTATGTTTACATGAGGCTTGGTTGAGGACCATACTGAATCTTAAATTATTTTATTTTTAAATGAAGCAGTATTTCATATTACTTTCATTATACAAAGCAACATTCCAGTCCTCCAGTTAAAATCTTCCAAGTAGGAAACCAAGGCATAGATTGTTATTTAAATTCTAAGTTGTATATTCAGTATCATTCTCATTATCCAAGCATGTATAAATCATATAGTCCCAGATTTGGTATGTTTGTTCACTTTCATTCTACAAAATGGATTTTCATTTCTAAAAACACAGATACATTTTACTTACAGTTGGGTTTATTGATTTATGTTTGATTAGTTAGAATGCAAGCTAGAAAAGCAATGTGCACACAGAATTGTGCAACATTCAGCCTATTTTTAAATAGCTTGGAAAAATTGTGTTTATTTGGATTCAAATAGGATACGTGACTCCTACAAGGAGTTCTGAAATGGCAGTTAAGGAATTACATCTTTGTTTAGGTGTTTAAATAGGTAAGATTTAAAAAGCAATCTACATTAATCATCCTAGAGTGTATTTTACCTCAAGTGTGATATAATTTATCTACATATAAACATAACATTTGTAAACAAAAGTCCAAATTGGTAAAGGAAGAAACAAACAAAAAGGTAAGTATCTCAGGAACATAAAAGTACAATGAAAGTATAAAGTTATGACTTATGTAATATAACAGAAAATGAAGACCCAGCTTAAACTATTTCACAAGGACTGTAATAGAACCAAAAATCTTATATTTTATTTCCTCTGAGTATGATGTGTGACAAAGTTACAATTAGAACATTCAATCTATCTATCTAACTGTAATTTATTTATTTATCCATTTTTAGTCATGCTATGACACAAAATACATTAAAAAAAACCTGGGAGATACAAAAATGACTAAAGGCCAGGAGAAACTAATCCTTAAGAAATATGCAGGACATGGACTAGGGATTTAACTCAGTGGTGTAGCACCTGCGTGGCGAGCATGAGGTCATCAGTTCGATCCCAGGTACAAAAAACAAAAAAAAAACAAGAAAAAGAAAAAAAATATGCAGTCTATGGCAGAAAAACAGAAATGTTAACCTGTTCAAGGAAACAGATCCTTGGGCAAAAGTAATGACTGGAAAAGTGATCAACTGGCAAATATATTAAGAGAAACACTAAGGAAATAAGAAATCATTTTAAAATGTTCATTGTAAGTAAACCTATACATTCTTATACATTTTGATAACATGGTTTGATAAATTAATCTCATGGTTTTTTGCTTTATGATTTGTGTTTCTGATTATTCATAAAATGTATAGGTATTCAGTAACTGTACAAAACATACTACTGCAAATTTTGTTAGGTTCAAGAATATTGGTTCTTCTTACACAGAAAAAGTATTTTATGTATATTTTGTTGTATATATTATGTGGACAATAAAAACTGGAAAATCTCTTCAGACTTCATTAAAACAAATACAAGAAGAAATTACTTGTCTCATAGTGAAGTATAAACTTAAAGAAATTGCATTTTAGAAAATATGAACTAGTTAAAAATAGTGCGACTAGTGGCAATTTTTATATAAACATTCAAAAAATCCAAATTTTATCAATAAACTAGAATATGATTACCCTAAATTATATATATATATATATATATATATATATATATATATATATATCCCCAAACCTCATGTGTTCATTGGTTGCCATGGAGAATGAAACTGTCCTCACATTCGTGTTCCCTCTCCTGTCAAGGGATGTTTTCCTGGCACACGGAAGGCAATATTCCCACACTACTGTCCAATATAGTCAGATTACACAGCTAGATGGGAAAAACAATTTAAAAACATGTCTCTAAAATATTCTTGTCGTAGTCATATAATTCTGGATGTGGCACACAAATCATATGATAAAATCTCCATATGACAGTAGGTCACCTAAAAAATGCAGATAATGCAAGAAACAGAAAGCAGAGTTTAAGAAAACAGGAACTAGAAATATAAATCTTTGTCATAGGAAAATATATCTAATGTTTCAAATGAAAACCTTAATTCTTTAAATTGAAACAGTGTAATTTAAACAAACAACGGATTTCCCATAGAACGACTGTAAACGTTTTACAAGTAATCTCTTCTTTTTATGTGTGGAAATTATGTGTAGGGTAGATCTAAAAAAGAGGGTTTTTTGTAGTTTATTAAATAAATTCAAGTGTTGCTAAGATTTGAAGTAAGAGGAGGTTTGAAGTATCGCCACTGATTTTGCAACTTTAAAATCTAAATGGGATCAGGTAAAATATGTTTAAATTTACCATTGATTGAGGGGGTAAATAATTTAAACACCCATGTAAAGGGAAATATGGCAAGAAACTTAATTTTATAAATTAATTACAGTAATGAAGGTGGACAAAGATACGATATGATAATTTCAGGACAAAGAAGAATCATTAAAATCTTTTTTTTCAGAATAGAAATAATTATAAAATAAAGAATTCAGTTACTGAAGAGGGTGAAGAGAGAAAAGAAGAAAATGCATGAATTATGGTGCCGGTAGAAAAGACTGGCTCTAAAACTAATTTTTGAGAGAGGACTAAATAAGTTTTACACATACATGTAGAAGTAGTCAGGGCAGCAGAGAGACGCCCTGTTGGTGCATTGGCGTTCCGGGCTGGTCTGTGCTCTAATCGAAATTTACAAAGACAGAAATGTGTGCATGCATTCACTTCTGTGGCTTTTTAAAGGTATACTACACTGCCTTTTAGAAAGATCAGTATTTGATACATGTCTATTGACGTGAAATATAAAATGTGCATATCTGTGACCTTTGGCATTCTGGGAAAGTAATGAGAGACAAAAATGTCAAAGTAAATCAAGAATAATCCATGGAAAAAAAAGGAAAGAAAATTAATTGAATGAGGAGCATCTCAATGGCATGTACCTTCGTATTTTCTTTGTGTTTCCTAGATTAAATTCTTTCACTTTGTAAAAGGGACTTAATGGAGAAGAAATGAGAAAAAAAATTAAATAAAATGCCTGAACTGGAGACAGGCAAAATTTTGTAGCTTACCAAATGGAACCTTTCTGTGCTATCTTAACACTAGGGAGTAAGGAAAATTAAAAACGCTATTAACTAGTAAATGCACTTTTTCTAAAAGTGTACCTCTAGAAAATAGAAAACAAGCAAGCACTTATGCCCTGATCCACGGTATCACTTTAATAATAGTTTTTCATAACGCTAACTATCTTACAATACTCAAAATTATTAGTTGTCTAAGGAATATTATAATACACTAATTAAATGAATATCTTCTTGCCACTTGGCACTTCTTGCCACTTTCTGTGTACATTAAGCAAAATTTAATTCCATCAACAATACCTACAGTGAACAACATTAAGCAAAATTTGGCAAAGTCAACTCACTGTATTACCTTCTTGGAAAGAAAATTATAGGTCATACCTTTCTCTGCCTGGTACATCAATAGTCTTAATTTTTATAAAATGTCACAGAACAATAAATCCCAGGAGTTCTTAAAGTACCTTACATTATTGTCTCTTAAAAAGACATAATCTCTGAAAAATTAAAATATGTTAAACTTTTAAAACATTAAAGATAATTGAACAGAAAGATGGGTTGCACCAATATTATAATGCATGAAACCTTATACTACGAGGACATAGGGGGAAAGACCAGGGTTGTGGTTTCTTTATTTCCAGCACCAAATGCAGTCAGTGCTGTCACCACCACAGCAGCAAAACCCAGGCTTGTCCTGTCCTGCCCCATCCCAGGAGTGAGCAAAGGAGCAGATGCTCCATGATCTGCAATGCACAGAATCCGCATACATTTGTGTCACTAGAGAAAGCCTATTTGATCATATTTCCCTTTGATCTGGCGGTTTTGCAGGTGTAGGTGGCTAAGATATTGTCTTACTGGCCACTTTGTACCAGACCCAGTGGAAGTCCTCCTGGGGTCTCAGCTCCTCTGCATCCAGCTATGCAATTGTTTTATGCCAAAATCCTTTTATCATTCCAAAACCTCCATCATACCCTGCCAGCTCTCATACCCAGAGCACAATATTCATTGTGAAGGTTCTTTTTTTCTGTACTGAATACCCTATTTACTATAGTATAGCACAGGAAACAGACTGCATCTTTTTCATTTTTGCTGCAACTCATTTTAGTCATTGTTTTTTTCTTAAAATTAGTAAGAATAGAGACTATGTGGTGCCCTGTTTGAAATTCACATTTTAGAGGACATCGAAAGCCCAAATTAGGAGTAAAGATATTTTTCTAAGGGATGTGAATTCTCACCCAAAAATAGGTCTTTAGTAAGGATTTGTCAAACTCAATTTTCATTGTGGTAAAATATATGTAACAAGAAATTTCCCAAGTTGAATCATATAATTGTGTGACATTAAGTGTGCTCACATTGTGGTATAACCATCACCACTCTCCACCTTCAGAACTTTTTCTATGTTCTAAACAAAAGCCCTGTACCTTTTGAATTGTAACTGTCTATCTCCCATATGTAGTCCTTGCCAGACCCCATTTTACTTTCTGTCTAGGACTTTGGTTATTTTAAATATATTTTAAATATGTTATATAGATGGAACCACACAGTACAGATATTGTGTAGGCTGACATTTCATTTGGCATACTGTTTTAAAACTTTTTCTATATTATAGCGTATATCATATCATTCTTGTTTAAGGTTAAATAACCTTCCTCTTCATGTAACATATCACAGATTGTTTGTACATTCACACATTGATGAATATTGGGTTGTTTCTACCTTTTGACTTTTTGGCTAATACTGCTATGAACATGAGTATACAAATAGTTTTGAGCCTTCAGATTCATAGCAACAACAAAGCAAAACAAATCTTTGAATCTCTGCTTTCAGTTCTTACAAATAAATCCCTAGAAGTGGGATTGCTGGATCATTTGGTAAGTCTGTTTAAGTTTTTGAGAAATCACCATACTGTTTCTCAGCTGTACCATATTACATTGCTATTAGCAATGTTCAAGTGTTCCAATTTCTCCATATCTTTGCCAGCACTTGCTACTTTCCTTTAAAAAACAATTAGTAGCCATTCTAATGCATATTAATGCCAAATTAAATGCAGTATTTGAAAAAAAGTAAGTCAATTTTCCTCTTGTGTGAGGTAGTTCATATCTTAAATAATTCATTTGTTTTCTCTAGTGCAAGCCTAATTTTTATTGACCTATGTCCTTAAAAGATGATAAGTATTGCCATCTCAGGCAAACACGTTTCATGTAAACAAAAGCAATGAGTATCTCTCTCCTTTCCTTTTTGCTTCGCATTGTCGTCCCCTTTTGGTCAACATGAGATTGCCTGTTCCTCTCTAGGATATGATAAAATTTGAAAAATTGTTACAAAATTGTCCACACCAACATGATCTTGAGTATCTTTTACTTTGCTGGTACCCGTCCATTAAAATCAACATTTCCTGTATAACTCATTAATTAACTCATGCCTTCCAAAATTTTACTGTGAGCTTACATTTCCCAATTCTATCCAACAGAACTTTCTCTAATAACATGAACATTCTATATCATAGTCCAAAGATACATATTCACTATATGAAATTTGGCTGTTTAATTTGAAAATCTAATAATATGTAAACATAATTAAAATTGAGAACTTTTGTCATACTATCACATTTTAAACATTCAATAGGCACATGTAACAGGTATTTAAAGTATAGACTAGAAGTTTAGAAAGAGACACTAAGACACTATTTGTAATTTGTCATACTTGAAGTCTTGTTATTAAAGCTAACCCCTAAAAGCTACTACCACTAAAGAATTGTATACCTAAGAGATAACTTATAGGGACATAGATGGGAAAGAAAGAGAGAGGTCTTTCTGCAAGAATCAGGAAATGATTCAAAAAATGATGGGAACAACAAAATGGATCTTGAAAAATCTATTTCTAGATAGAAAATGAGAAAGCTGTTACTTTTTTAAGGCAAATAGAATGACTTAAAAATAAAGTGTTTTGTTGAGGGAGGGAGAAAAGTGTAAGACATTCCAAAGCAAACTACATTTAGGCAAGAGGAGGCAGAAATGGAGAGAAGTTAGTAAACTAGGCTAGAGTGAGTACATGATGTGTTCGTGAACTCAGGTCTGAAGTCACATAAGGAGAGCACAGAAAACAAATAAAACATAAAATGAACTTGTAAATTTCTTGAAACAATTCCTTTCCTTGATCAGAATAGTGCCCAATAATATTAATAGCTAAAAACAGAATTAATGGTCTGATATCATTGATATTTGATGTAGGAAGTTTTTTTCAGGAATGTTTATAAACATATGATTCATTTTTGAAACCAAGATGTTCTTACGATGCACTTAAATCAACATATACTGCTTAAACGAGTCAATTCCTGCTTAGTCCAAAGCATATTTCTTGGCACATTGTTACTTACTATAGAATAAAGAGCAAATTCTCACAAAATAGTATTTATGGCTACATATAAACATATAAAGTTGTTTTATGTTATTTCTAGTTCCTCATTCTATGGGAAAATTTAACACAAGATATTCAGGACACTCAGTGATTGTCGTCCTAAACTTTTTTGTGGTTGGATTAATCTTTTAGAGTGCTTATTTGTGAGTCATACATTGATCAGAAAGAAGCTGTCGACTACGGTCCTGAAATCTTTTTCTGCCTCTAGGCCGTAATTCACCTCCCCAATCATACTTCATTCGGAGTGAGCCATGATTTGCTTTCCATCCACTGAAATTCGTTTCTAAGGCTTACCCTTGCTGAAGTTGAATACACAGAGAAAATGTGACTTTGATGTACTCATTCCAGGAACTCTGTAAAGATCTAAAGCTAAGTAAAGGATATGGGCAAGCTAGGAATGCACTCCCCATGAACAATTCTCATAGCTTTTAAAGAGATTATTCAAGTGGTCATTAAAAAATGAATCTTTAATTCTGGATGAATATAACAAGATGTTAAGTCTTAAAAATGCTTTTCACTGAAATTCGTTCACATTGTGATGATTCAATGAGATGACTGCTTACATACCAACATGACAGTCAAAAGTAAAAAGCAAGTGTCCGAAATAAGGATGAATGGTAAGCAGCCTTATAGGCAAAAAGGCAGTGCCAGTCTACTCCTATATGGAGAACATATATGTGACAGTCATATTCTTAGTATATGAAACACAAATGAATTCCAAAAACATCTAAAAATTTGGGTAAAAAAAGAAAAAACTTTTTTTGTTGGACATGGTAATTATAAAGCCTTTATTAAAATGGAATTTATAGTGATTTAAGTTTGTCATTTTTAATAACTATTAGTATGGTCACATGCATTTTTCCCTTATATGGGTATCTCTAATTATAAATCTTTTTTTTTTTTTGGTTTGGGGATTGAAGCAGTGTCTCACATGTGCCAGGAAAGTATTCTGTCACTGAGTGAAAAAACTTTTTGTCAGTAGATATATATGAACATAATTTTGCCTTCACTATAGACATTAGTTTCTAAAAGAAGATGTGAAAATGGTAAACTATAATAAAAAATTTCCTTACATTTATAATAATGTATAGCAAAAAGAAGTAAAAAAAAAAACACTTTCATTAAAAAAGCAAAAAAAAGTATAAGATCCAAACTAGGAAAAGTATTTTTAATACATTGACTAAAAATTAGAATTCAGAATGCATGAAGGACTTCTACAAATCTGTATGAAAAAGATAAATTGCTGAAGAGAAAAAAATGGATGAAAATTATATTTAAGTAACTCACATTAGGGGGAACCAAAATGTTCAACACAATGGTTATTGATGCATTAATGGTGTGAAAAGATAAACAGAACCATATGATAAACAAAATTAAATAGTGTGATGATATTAAATGTTTATAAAGATAAACAATAGGCTGGCTCTTTAAATGTTTCTGAAATAGAAGTACTATAACTGCCATGTATGGTAATTAAATAGTATCTAAAAAAACAGAAAGTAGTCCAGTCCATCTAACCAAGCAATTTCATATGTAAACATAGAACTAAAGAGGTCTTGGGTACTGCATAATGGGTTGTTATGGTTTGTATTTAGTGCTCCCCCACCAAGCCTTATGCAATCATGGACACGGCTGAGTCTGGCATTTGTAACTGGTGCACCGTACAAGGGCAGGAAGAAGTTGTGTCTTTTCTCTTTTGTGCATTTTGCTCTTGCTATTTTGTGGGGCCATGAAGGGTGGCCATTGTTCCTGATATGAGAATACTATCATGTTCTGATAGTGCTCCAGAAATGGCCATTAACAAAAGAGAGAAACACAAATAGTGGTATAGTTACCAAACAAAATAATATACAAATATAAATCAACAAAGTACATCTACATATAATAACTTGAAAAAGTCACAAAAATAATATTCTAACATTTTGAATTTATATAACTACTTTGCTTAATGAATACTATATATGATTTAATACTTCACATGTTGCATATATATATATACATATCAAATTCAAGAATAAATATATGAGCATGATATGAGCAAATTACAATACTAATTACCTCTTTAAGGAAGTTACAATCTAGACATGTAGACAGAAGATTATATTTGATATATATTTGTAGATTGATATCTTACTATTTAAGTTGAATAATAACTCTAGGGTATTTGTTTCTCTGATTTCTGTTTTATCAAATATCCAATCCTTATAGTAAAATTCAGAGACATTGAAACTTCAAGTACGTAAGACCTGTACTCTACAACACAATTATATATAGATTATACAAATGTTCTTGGCAAAAGTGCTTTCCTCACACAAGTCTCTGACATCAGTAAGAATGATGCATGCAATCTAGAATTCTGAATTAAAACTTTCTTTGAAAGGCAGTATCCAGAAAAGTATGCATGAGGTTCTCAGTGAGATCTAAGAAACTGAGCTGTTAGCTCCAGCCCCAAACCCCGAATCAAGTTCCATATCTGCAGACTGAGTAGAGGAGCAAGTGTTATGACACAGTTCATGAGCATGGTTACACCTGGAAAGCTTGTTAAAATCTGGATCCCAAGGTCTGAGTCCTACATACTCTAATGTAGTAAATCTGGTTGGAGGTAAAATAGGGATGGCCAGGACCTGGTGTTTTGTGTTATTTTTGTTCACGTTGAGGTTTTTTTCAGGCGCAATGGCCTGTTTACGAAACATAGATTTAGGAAATTTCCAGACTACTTCAGTCCAGGCAGCTTCTATAACAAAGTAGCATAGACTGGGTGACTTATAAAAAATAAAACTAAATGTATTGCTCACAGTTCTGGAAGCTAGGAAGTCCAAGATAAAGATGTTGGCAGACGTGATGTCTAATGAAAATATGTTTCCTGCATCATAGATCCCCTCCTTGTCAATTTTCTCACAAGGGGAGAGAAGGAAAGGGTCATTCTAGGGCTTCTTTTATATGGGCACTAATTCTATCTAAGAGAGCTCTGAGTTCCTAAACTGACCATCTTCCAAAGACCCTACTACTATCATCTAGAAGGCTCCAATTACAACACAAGAATTTTGAACTGAGTTTGACATTCAGATTATAACACAGAAATTAATAAATGAGCATAGACAATTTCAGAAGCATTATTGAGGGAGTGTCTGAAAGGGATAAATATTTCAGTCAATTTGCTTTCCACCAAGATGGTCCAGAACAGGTAACACTGTGACGTGCTTACCAAAGGAACAATAGGTGAGAACAATTTTGAGAAGTCCCGAAATAAACAAATGAAGAGAATGGCCCTCCTGAATAAATGAGGAAATGCAAGCAAATTTTTAAAATTATTGAGAAAGGGAAGCCTCAGAAAAATAACTTGAAATTAAAATCATAACTGAATGTCATTTTAAGGAGGTTAGACTATCATTTGTGCTCTAAAAAACATGCACATGATATAAAGTTTCTATAGTGGCAGTGAAGTGATCGCTTCTAGGATAATCTCAGAAACAGGAAACTGGAAATGTATGGAAGAGATAGGGATTAAGAAAAGTGAACTCATCGCTGAAGTTTTATTATTTAAATTTAAATGAAAAAACAGAGATATAGAAAGGTGAATTTGTTAAGATACTTGATATGTTCTTTACCATTTGGAAATTCAAATACAAGAATAAGTTTGACCAGAAGGATGATGTATAAAGCTTTGAGTTTCCTTTACTTACTTTTGTTTAATACGTTTAAGATATTTTGGCATACCAATAAACATTCAGAAATATAGGTGTGACAACCAGGAATAAGGTATGGAATATATAATTTTTTGTTGAAACCCAAGAAATATATCACAAAGTCTGGATGGCTATAGAGACTAAACAAACAATTTGGTCTAAATGCGGACTATGATGAACAAGTAGAAAATTGTATTTGATAAAACTTATGTAAAAGGGTATGATACTCCACAAATTTTGGCTTATGTCTCTTTGACCCTAATATTGAAAACAGGTACCTGGAAATATTTGGATTTAGAAATTCACATGTGATAAATATTCGGGAGGATTGAAACCTTTAGAGAAATTTTATGGCAGAGGAGGAACATAAATCATCCTAGACAGAGGGCCAGGATTTGGTCAATAAAGGAGAGACTCTTACAGAACTGAAGAGCTACAATGCAAAATGTGAGGGTGGAGATGTAGGACCTCTGAGTAGGAATGACATGATGGGTTCTCCTAAGATACATTAACTGTATTTGTGCAAATTTCAAAACAAACGATAAAGGCTCAAATTTTCAAATATATTCTGACCTCCAAAGTAATGACTTGGGGTGAATGGTAAAGGTGAGGCTAAATAAGGAAGTTATTCACTGATATGAGATTTGGAAAATGTCATTTTACAGATATTTGTTCTGGAAGAATTGCCAACATGATTGGTGATGAAAAGGATATCTAGGAGATTCCAAAGATTATTAATATGTAAATACAATTTAAAGAATTAATAAATGAGGGAGAAATAATATGGCCTAGTGAGTGAAGATGACTCATTTATAAGTAACATGACATACTAGAAAAGCATGTACAGTCTGCCTTTGGTGTTTGTAGGATTGGTTCCAGGATTCTATGGAAAGTAAAACCCAGGATGTCTAAATTCCTTGAATAAAATGGCACTATATTTACAAGTGGATGTGAACCCTATCTGTGCAGAATTTAGGTTACAGAGGACTAGGGTAATCCATTGTTAGGAAAAAAAAAATGTGTTTCTAACTTGTATTCTGCCTCTCTTTAATGGGTCAAAGGTCAAATACATTTTGACTAAGTACTCTGAACTTCAGTCTCTTGCTATACTAAAGAAACTTAATAAAGCCTCTTTTGAAAGGGTGATGAGAGGATTAAGTGAAAGAGTTATTAGTTTGGTGAGTTCTCTAACAATTTTCAACAGTTTTATCTACAAGTCCTTAGATAAGTCAGTTAACCTTCTAGGAATGAAATTCTCTACAGAATTAGACCAACTGGTTGCCCATATGGCACTAATATATTATAGATACAATTGTGAAAGCATCAGCAATAACACTGCTCAGTTCAACCAATTTAGAGAGCGTATCTATCTCTATCTATCTATCTATCTATCTATCTGATCATGTTTTGTTTCTGAATTCATGGGTATATCAGGGAGAATTGTCACATTGTTCATTTTTTTAGGTAAAAAAAATTGGTGCAACCACATCTCAAGTGATATTTCAAAAGGTGCACTGCACCTATTCATTCATCAACATGCCAAAGGTGTGATTTCTTTGCAGCCTTGTTTATTTTTTTGAGGGAGGAGTTGTTTGTTTTGTTTTGTTTTGTTTTTAAATTCACATTGTGCTGAGTCTTGAACTGTTCAGCTTAATAAGGAATGTAACATATCAAATCTTGCTTAAATAAAAATGGTCTATCTATCAAGTACAGATACTGGCAAAAGATGACATTTTATAGCTAAGCACAACACTAGTTCCCAAATATTGCTCACAAGTGTATAGCTTCCTTTTTACCTCTTATCAATGCCATTTCATATTTGAATTGATTCTGTTATGGCATAAAATAAAATACAATTATGGAGGCTAACATGCTTCTCTTTGGGGAGACATTAGGAAGTTTGCTTTTTATTTTGTGCAGATAAAATAAGAGAAAGCAGCCTTCCATCTATGGGGTTCCCTAGGTAGCTGCTGCATTTTTTGCCTTGCTCCAAGCTCAGCACAGTGCTACATCACTGGAAATAGTAACCTTCAGGGGATACAGTCAGGGAGGGGTAGCCGTGGTTCAAGGACAGGGTAAGGGAAGGGAAGTGAAAGGAAGAAAGTAGAAATGCAGCAAACATGTGATTAAGAACTGTTTTCTGGAGCAAGCTTCCATGGGGGATCTGCAGCTGTGTCATTGTGCTTCATTTCTGCAGATTGCACAGGACTAAACTGAAAGATGCACAGAGCAGGAAAATATGTGGTGCGAAATAAAAGGAAGCCCAAAATCCATGGCAATGATAGTGCATTGCTTACAAATTAACCCACGGAGGTGCCCATGGCCCCCCATGGTACAAGGAATAGATTATAAGAAGTAAAATCACTTTACCAGCTGGACATCTGTCCCAGTTAGCTGCTGAGGTTATTTTCTCCTTCTTTTGGGGTACGGATGAAGGAGAAGGGTTGATGGAACACCCTCCACCCCTGGTTCTCCCCTTTAATAAAACAGCTATAAGTCAGCTATAAGCAGTTAGCATGACTGCTTTTAGAGGAGCTACCTGTGCATGCACAAGCCAAAGACTCAAGCAACTGAGCACACAAAATAACACCAGCACCTAAACTGGAGCCTCCAACCGAGTTGAGGTTTCTTATTAGCTACAAATACAAGTGGCTTATCCCAACGTTTTGCTTATAATTAAATCCTATTTCCCAAACACAATAAAGAAGGCAAATGCACAGTGCAGTGTGTGCGTGTGTGTGTGTGTGTGTGTGTGTGTGTGTGTGTGGTGACATTGTCTTCCCACATGTTCTGGAAGGAATACATTTCCTCTATAGAGTTCCCTTCAAACAATTCCATGTTTGACAGCTCCTTCCTCCGCACACAGAGCTCAGCCAATGAGGTTAGTAATCAACCTCCAAAGGAAACATCCGCTTATCACTACTTAAAAAACGCAAAGGCCTTCACCGAACAGGCCTTTGTAACACCCAGGCTGATGAAAATCACTTACACAGGGCAGATACTCTGAGGAATTAACAAGGACGGGTACTCCCTGGTGGGGGCGCGAAAGGGTGGGAGGTGCTAAGGTCAGGGTTAAATGACTGTGCGGAGAAAAGCTCCTCGCCCTGCCCTCGCCTCCCTTCATCTGTCCAAGGAGTCTCTGGCGAGTTTCTGGGTTTGGAAATCTGCCCTTTGGGTTTCTCTGGGAGCCAGTGTCAGCATTTCAAAGCCCCATCGACAGCAGTCTACTTTCAAAAGCCCAGAAAAGCCTGACCATTGGCCAGAATCGCCCCATCAATCGATTCCTGTATCTGCTTAGGGTCTCATCCGCATCCTCCTTCTTGCCCCTGCGGGTCCTTCCTCTTTGGAGGTGCGCAGGTTTCGGAGGATGCTGGGGTGCACCCTAGAGATACTGGAGTAGAATCTCTGACCCGAAGCTGAGTGCCGCGTTCTTCTCTCCAACCCCACCTGTCTGCCTGCAGCACAATGGCCCCCTAGAAGAGACCTGTGGGGCCAGGTGTGCGCCCCTGCTCCGATCCCCCCAGCTCCGTCTGGGGCCGCTAGCCGCCTCCCCAGCGCCGCAGCGCCAGCCGATCTGCAGCGCGGGCTGCAGGGCGGGTGATCACGCAGGGCTCCCCGCAGGCCCCGCACGGCTCTGCCTGTCTTTCCTCATTGTGTCCTCCGCGCTGCGGGCTGAGTCGCACCCGCGCCAAACCCCAGTTCCGCGCAGGGGGGATCCCCGGAGGCAAGCGGGACCAGGAGAAAGAGCGAGAAGGACCCCTGGAAGAGCACAGAGCTCCATCAATAATGCACAAGCTCCTGGACCTCCTTCAATTTGTTTTCCAGCTAAACGCCACCAACTGGAGACTTTACTGGCACGTCCCACGCGTGTGGTTTTTGTGTGTAAAAAATGGGGTGCACCTTGCTCATTCATCTCTCTCCTCTCTTTCTCCCTCCCTCTTTTTTTCTCCTCCCTTAAATAAACTCCTCTATAGCTTAGTTTTAACACACACCCAACCCCCATCTATCCCCACATCGGCAGTGCGTTTCCACGCAAAAAACTGCAGGTTGGAAACGCAGGTCTCAAAACACCCCATTGCCTACATATCATCAAGAGTTCACCAAAATTCTCCTGGTGATGCTTATTTTCGAAGTCTCCACTGCTATCATTCTTGGAGAATGCTTTCAAAGTTTGGAGGCTCCAGAGAGCCTGAGGATTTCTGTGCTTCAGTGCACATCACGAGCAACGGTGCGTTCAGAGACCCCGAAATTTCACTGCAAACTTGCCTAGCCCTAACCCAGCAGGCAGGCAGCTGAGGTTTGCAAGATCCCAAGAGGCACTTCTCTGCGTGTCCCCAGAAAACCCAAAACAGGACAAGCAGCCTCTCAAAGCAGGTGAAACCAGCCACACCGCAAAGACAGAAACCCTGAAACTTCTTTGTTAAGCTGGCGCAGCCCACCCAGAAGCAACACCCTGCAGAACTTGCAAGGAAATAAACATCAATCCCTGCAGGGAAACTTGTTGAATCCTGAGCGAGCGTCAGGCTGCAATTTCCGATGTAGCCTGAAGGTTTTTTATTAAACCCCAAAATACCTTGGTACATCAGTCACAATTTCTGAACAAACTGCTGAGTCTTTTCCGCACCCATTCTGCACTCCAAAGACCACCGGAGCCCCCTTTCACCATTCTAAAGCCGGCTGTCACTTCCTTTGCAATCATTTTCGAGACTTACCCTTGGGCAAGACTGTGTTCAGAAATCTAGCTGCTCGGTGGTGCAGGCGCAGCCTCCAACTTTGCTCTGCACGGAGACCTTCCCGAGTTTAAACCAAGCACAAGCTGTCTGAGACTTTTAAACCTAAGAATGGGGAAATAGGGAGAGAGCAAAGTCGCATTCCTTCTCAGTATCAGCCACTGGAAAATTTTCAATCCTTCAGTAGAGAATTCTTTCAAACCCGTTATCTGTATTACTATTAATGCGCAGAGCAGACGGCATTGCATACAAATAGGTCCAAGTGTGCGCTTCCATTGGTGGCTGTGGAGGCCCCTGGGTCCTACTGCTCCATCTCTAAACTACGAGGCAACGCTACAGCAGCCGCTTTGGAGGTGCGGAGGGGAAAATGGATTTAACTGATTCGTTACCTCTGGTATTGTAATGCCTGCTGCGATGTTTAACCAAGGGGGGAAAATCGTCACATTTAAACTCCTGTCATGTTATCTATCATTTCATACCTTCTTTTAATTGTCTGCGTAGGGTGGTTTTAATAATACAAAGGATTTTAAAAGAACATTTTCAAAGGAAAAAATACAGATACTTTTGGCAGGAAGTCTTTTTTTTTTCCTGTTCTCTGTTATGCATTATTCTGATATTGTATAAGTCCAGGAATTATTACATAATTAAATACCTCTGCAATTCACTTACATAAAATGTGCCCAGTGTTATTCTTGAAAAATGCATGACTACTCCAAGTACAGTAACTTAAAACGGGTTAAATTGGTAGGAACCAAAATGAGGGTTATTCATGAGCTATATTCTTGATATGTATATTCATCAAATGTTGCCAAAAATGTGATCAGTGACAAAGGCATGAGCATCCTATTTACTGTGCATATGAATAATTTAGAAATTTTGGATATAAGAATATTGCAGTGAAAATATATATCAACATAAAATTATCAATAACAATAATGTCAAAATGTGTCAAACATTTAATGTTAATTGCCACATTTCCTTTGTACAGTTGTTCTCTTACCAAATCTATTAGTAATGCAAATTGGCCTAAGGAGGAAATTTAAAAGGAGACAGATCTTGGAAACTGCCTGAAATACAACACTGTGGTAAAAACACCTCAGTATATGATCAGTAAAGGTATCTATTTTAAAAATTAGAACATTAATAGCTGATTTTAACAGAAATTAGTTTAAGGTCTTAAGCATACTCTTTTCTTGGTCTTGTAATTTTGTGAAGGGAAAGACAAATTTTTATCTAAATGGAAATGACACAGACCTTCCTTCAAGTCCCACGAAAGGTATTTGGAGACATTACAACCTAGAAAAATATCATAAATTTGTCGTAGTTACATGCAACTAGTAATAGTAAATTCAAATTTAATTACACAATTATTACACTAATAATTTCCAGCTGAGTGCTATTGGAAAGTGATACATAAAATAAAGTCAGCAGCCACCAGCCCATGAATTACCAGCCATGTGTAAACTAAATAAATGAAAACTGAAAAAGTGAAAATATCACAGAATCCAGCTCGGATTCCAAATACATGTACAGCATCTGAATCTATGTAGCATGTGCTATGATCTTTTTTCATTTCCATAACTCCTTTCCTTTCCAGCCCCTTCCCTTCCCCCATCAGTAACCCTTGACAACAGAAGTGTTACTTCCAGTCCAGGTTGCCTTTGCTGCCTTCCAGCCCTAACTTACAGATTGCAGTCCTATAGGAAGCAGAATTAACTCTTACATGGCAGTGAAAGAAGAACTTCCTTTCAGGATTAGTAAATGCAGTATTCTTATGTGTGTTTCCAAAGTTTTCAATGAGCACAAATTTTAAAAAATATGCCTCGTGGATTATGAGTGGAAAGACATGATCATTGGCATTATATTAAACTCCACATGCTGTATTTCCTCATTGCTATTGTGACTGAAAAAGGTTTTGGAACACAGGTATATTGTAGTCACTCTCTTCCAGGTTAAGACATTTCAAATTATAGTAGATTTTTAAAAAATATTAAGATATTTTCATGTTTGGTATAAGACTACAAATTAATTATCCATAAAAGGGAAAATAAAGCTATTATTTGTTATAGTAAGGAAAGGATAATGACCACATGAAGTTGAATGAAGATGACTTTGATTCAATTTCTTAAAAGTATATTACTGGTCTTTCAACTTCCTACTACAAGGCAATCTGTAAAAAGGAACAATTATTTGCTTTCCAAGGGCAAGTCAAAAAATCTGTATTGAATGTTATAATTGTAGAACTAAGGTATGTACTTTATATAGGCAGAAAGATTTTATACAAAATTAATACAATTTACCTATGATCTAATTAAATGGGCAAGATGAATGATAGACCAATAGTATGGTGAAAAAAGGAACATAAATAAACTCAATGTAACTGATTAACATTTTGTTTTGATTTTTTTCTTTCTACATAATATAATATTTTGATGCAAACCTATACTCAGTTGCATTGAATCTTAAATTCAGCTTAATTTTTTGAAAAATCTCTACATTTCTTCTGCAAATTTTGTCTTTCCCAATCTTCTTGGGAAAGATATGCATATAATAACACATATTTGTAAATATTGCAAAATATTGCAATATTTGTAAATATTGTAAATATGCTTAACTGACCCCTGATAAGGTAAAATAAATGTTTAAAACAATGATTTTAAAGCATAACAGTTGACACACTTTCTGAATTTGTTGGAATACCCTGATCTATTTTCTATTATGTGGAGTACTGTTAAACTTCTCATTTTGTTGGCTCAGGTTTCAAGGACAATATATGCTATGTTAGAAACTGATTTCCATTATGTCCTTGGATCATGATGACTATGCCTTATTGTTGCTAATGTGAACATCTATAAAAGTTGGAAAGTAAAACATACCTGGCATATCCCTGCATGCCATTTGTATAATCCGCTTACTCTCGAAATTTAAGCAGGTTAACATGTAATGGCACATCAGTTGGTAAAATTTAATGAACTCTAATGCCATTTAGCCTACTATCCATTCAGATTTTATTTTAGGTGCAAATAAAAATTAACAAACACTAATTGTACTTTATGTTATTTTACAGAAAAAATACACACAAAAGAAAAACAAAAAGCAAAAAAGACAAACAACAACAAAAACAACACAATAACAGTATAGGTTTACAAAACAAGATGATAGGAATTTGGAAATGGTTGTAATATTGCATACTGTTACTTTCAAGATGGTTGCTTAGAATCACAGATACAGACATGTAAAATTGATCTAATCATTTGAATATTAACTGTTCATTTCCAGTAGTTAATATAATTAGTAGCATAGTCATTTTATCTATCTTATGTATGTATACCTACAAATTTATGCCTTCTCTTTTTCCCTTCTTTCTTTCCTCCTTTCCCCTATCTTAATTACTTTTCTTTGAGCAATTTGTTACCCTTACACAGTGTTTATTGGAGAATTGGGATCATATATACTTTTTAAGTTTCTTATATTAGGGAAACAATACTGTATTTACACATATAATCTTAATTTATTTCACTTATGAGCATGGTTGCAAGTCATGTCCATTTACTTACAACAGTCTCAGTGCAATCTTTCTTCATAGCTGAGTAGTACTTCATTTTGTAAAAAATACCATATCTTTTTTTATCCATTCCTTGATTGATGAGCACTTTGGTTGTTCCCAAGATCTGGCTATTACAAATTGTGCTGCTGTAAACATGGGTGCACATATATCACTGTGGTATGATGCTTTCAATTCTTCTGGGAAAATGCCAAGCAGCGGGATAGCGGGATCAAATAGAATCTCTAATCCTAGACAAATTGTGTTTTGAAAGTAGAAATACAAAATTAAGAATGTATTCAAACTGACTTTTTAAAACATGCATAAATTAGTAGTAAAGGCTGAAATTTATACCAATTAATAATTGGCATTGCATAATATAATAAGTAATGGACTAAAATGTCTTCAAAATAATTTAAAAAATTGTATTGACCATGTTTAAACACATGAATTAGAAAATAATTTGCATGAAATGCTAAATTATGTAACAAAAGCACATTAAATATAACCTAAGTAAAATGATAAGTTTGAGGAGAAATATATAGTTTCAAAAAGATGAACCGTTTGATACTAAGTGGAAATGATACTTGTAGTACAATGATTTTGGTAAGGTGACAACCACGAATGGAATGGTTGTAATATTCAAAATTCTAATACAATTTGCAAGGGAAGAGACATGCAGAAGTGTAATTATAAGCCATATGAAAGAAGATTATAAAGTTAGGTTGAAGGGAGGGTGGGGAAATGGAAAACATCAAGGTAGATTGTGTAGAGATACAAATTCCCTGTGATGAATGTGATCATTACGTATACATACTATGTATCAGTAAAATTAATTAATAAAAAATAAAGCTGACAAGATAAAAGATGACAAAAGTGAAGAAGTAAAAGTTATTGGCAAAGTTTAAAGAACAAACTGTACAAAATAAAGGAGAAATTGGGTAGACATGTGTTGTAGACCTTCAAAATTAGGGAACATATTATGAGAAAAATTTTTACTGAAATACTAGGTTCCTAAGGATATTTTACCTATTATTTAGAGAAATCTGGTAATGAAAGATTCAAAGTTTTTGAGAACATAAACAGTTAACCTACATAAAATGCTGATAAAACTTAAGATATATTTGCAGGAAGCAAACAATACATAGATATAGACATATTGGAATATTTCGTCAAAGGTAATGGTCAGATTTTGTATTTCACCCACCAAAAACAGTTCGTTGTGTTATTTGAAGGAAGTCTATACTAATAAAACTAATACAGTTAAAAGTTATTCATTCAGTCTTTTTAAAGGGTTCCTTTAGGAGTTGTTTATAAAACATAATAAATTACTGGTTACTTTTCCTTCACATTCTATCATTCTAAGATAATTTCAGTCATACTGCAATATTATTTGTTTTTGTCATATAGCTATCTTGGCTTCTATAAAAATTGAGTCACTTGTTTGTTAAGTGAATATTAATCTGCTTTTATAGGCACTATCCTCTAGTTTTAGAGGCCAAAACTAGAATATAAGAAATTAGCAGACATTTTTCATTGAAAGAAAAGAAAAATGAGTAAAGTAAACTTTGAAAAGAAAAGATTGCAAGATGTAGACTGTTACATAAAATAGTAGTAAATATAATTAGCATTTCCTTTCTGGGAGGTTAATATCAGAAAAATGACATTAAAATAATATTCTGTTCTTTTCTTGACTGTTGTTAAAATAACTTTTTATGCTATTCCTTTCAGTCAGGCCTTTATTTTCATTAAACAGAATTAAGAGTATGTGATCAGTGTACACCAAGATTTGAGACAAAGGATCAAATGTTTGTGGTTTTAGACTTAGTGACACTTTTTCTCAAAACAAATAAGAAAAGGGCTGGACGTGTAGCTCAATGGATTCAGTTATCAATCACACACACACACACACACACACACACACACACACACAAATTAGTGGTTCTCAGGCTAAGCATTAATAGCATTTTTCCACCCATATGCATTTTTCCTAACTGATGTATTTTCTTCTGAATACATTTTATTCTTTAACTTTATGTCTCAGTATATAGTAGTAAAGAATACAAAGTAAATAGATGACTCATAAATAGAGATAGATAATTGAAAGGATAGGTTCAGAGTTAATACATGGCACTGGAATTGATGGTAGAAAAGAGGTTTGATTATCTTGGTAATATTATTTAGTATAGTTGAAGAATCTTAAATATTGTGTACATATGTGTGTGTGCACCCATGTGTGTATGCGTGGATGTGTGTGCTTGTCTGCTATGGGGAAATAAAACCAGTGCTTTTATAATAAGTTACATCCTCAGATGATTATTTTAGTTTTCATTTTGAGTGGGGTTTCACTGACTCTCTAAATAGCCCATGGCACGCGAACTTGCTGTCTCCCTTCTTCAGTCTTCCAGAGTGCTCAGATTACAGGCGTGTGCCATCAAACCGAATTCAAATTTAGTTTTAAAGCATAGATTTTTAAAAACGGAATATGATTTGTGGAAAAGAGAAGTTAAACAGAGAAATTTAAATCAGAGAAGCAATTAAACTGATACTGAGTAAATATAGAATGAGACTTTAAAAAGTTTAAAAATAAACTTTAGTTCAATGTAGAAGTACAGTTTTTGGAATTGGTTGGAGATGAGGCTTGGGAAATAAAAATAAACAAGCAGTGGAGAGGTGGTGTAAAGTAAGCAGATACTTAAACCATAAGAACTGTTTAATTTCTAATTGATCTGTAGCTCCTTCCACTGAGGTAAAACATTTCCTGCTTGGAAGGTGAAACATATTTAAAACTCAGCAGTGACTAGAGAAATTAACAATCATTAGTATCTATGTGTTATGGTTATGTGTGAATTTTATTTTTATTTTTTTTGTTTAATATTTAACACATGATAACTTTCTTGTTGGAGAAATTAAAGCAAGTATGAATACTAAATCAAAGAATGAGAATGAACATCTCAGTTTAAATTCCTATGATTTTCAAACCTCGGGAGTAGTGTCAGCTTTCTGATCCTCAGGTCATTCTCTTTAGAATAAAACTTTACTATGATAAGAATAATATATGAGATAAAATTTTGAAATACATATTTTAAATAATATTGTGAGTACTAGAAAAGCACTCAGCTATTTTAAGGGTATTTTACTATTTAATATAAAAACATTAATCTATGAAAGTAACAGATATTATAAAAAATGTCCTTTTTATACTTTTTGAAATCTTTAAAAGGATACACAAATGTGTACCAGTTTTCCAAAGTAGGAAATCAAGGAATAAAGCAGTAAGTAAGAATAATGCAAAATCCTATACATTTCAAGAAAAAAAAATCTTGACAATACCTTGTAAATATTAAGGCTTTAAGACACAGAATAAGAGCATGGCATTATTAATAAAAATTAATGTATAACAAAAATTTTCTATTTTTGAGAAGTTAAGCAAGTTTTAGATTAGGAGACTGCCTTCAAAGCTGTTTATCTTGATTTTCCCTAAGCATTTGAAAAGAGCTTTTTTTCATTTCATTGTATATAATGTAGAAAAAACTGGCTGAATGATAGTATATTTGGGTGGATTTGTAGCTAATTAAACAAGTAGACTTCCTGTGTTGATTCATCAATGTCAACCTGAGAAGAATCTCCAAAGGCCTGACACAGGGTTTGGTCTCACACAGTTTACCATATTTATCAGTGGAGGAATCTTCGTAAGCTGTATATCTCAGGTATAGCTGAGAGGGAGAGGTAACATCTTGGACAGCTAACTGAATATGAAAATGAAGATTCAAACCTTAGAATGTATAAACAGAGAAAAGCTGAAATAAAGCATTTAGCAATAGAATATTGGACAATGAGGTTCAGAGATCAATATGAAATCACTTAGGGGGTTAAGTCAACCGCAAGTTCAATATAAGTTAATGGCGTGATGTGAAAGCTAATAAGACCCATGTTGGGTTGCAATGACCAATGATTTGTGTTAGCATCAGAAGTAGTAGTCCCTCTTTCCAATTCAGAGCATACGAAATCAGGTGAAAGCAGTGGAGGAGAGATCAAGATAGCAGGATAAAAACCAAAATAGTGGTGAATCTAGCACTGGCATACAAAAAGGAAGAAAGAGCACAAAGATGTTTAGCACACACAAAAAAAGATATTTAGAAAATATGGTAGTGAACTTCAAATATCTTTAGTGCTGTCATATAAGAGCAATAGAAAAACATGAAAATGTTACTCTGACATGTTTAGAGTCTAAAATGCCATGATTCTTATTGCTATTATAAGAACAAAATTTATTGCTGGTGGACACTTGTGTAGTGAATATTATGTATGTAAACTTTGAACCTGAGTACTCTTAAAATCTTGGCAAATGTTACCAAATCCAACTTATATATGGACTATGATTACATGTTTAAATTACACAGATTGGTCATGATTTATCTATGAAAACTTCTCAATTCCAATTATACACATAACTGTGAAAAAATATCCAGGAAGGAGAAATGGATAGGCAAGAGAAACGAAGATTGCGAGTTGTGTAAGTCACAGTATTAACCATACCAGCAGCATACTTAGCAAAAACCCTAAGTATATTATTTGACAAGAAAGTTAACAATAATAATGGGATAAATTATGGCAAAACCTTGCAAGTTCTTGGCAGAAAATCATAATTGTAAGATTTATTTTTAGAGATAGACAAAGTGCTTCACTAAGAGAAGTTTAGTTTGCTTTGCAACATGACACATGTAATTTATTACTTTCTAACCAGCAAAATTTTCCATTAGACAGGTTGCATTTTTTTTTATGTATAGTCATCTCAGGGATAATGGAAGTAAAACTTTCCATTGACAATTTCGCTTAGGGATTATATCCTAGAATTATGGATCTGAAATCAACATTACATTATGATGCAATAGAAAATAAAAGATGGTATGTTATACAAAATACAGTATTGTGTATACATACACAACTGAAAATTTGTCATATCATTAAGTGAACTAAATGCTAAAAACCCTTATTGAAAAATAAGACATTTCATGATTCAAATTACATGATCCAAAGAAAAAAACCAAAAACAAAAACAAAAGTAAAGTAAAAGAGATCAAAATGGTAACGGACATGGATTAGTAATATAAAACATATGCAAAAATACTGGAAGTTTTGGGCTTAACAAAGTGATAACCTTTCATTTTGTTCATCAATAAAGGTAATTAAAAGTTAACTAGAAAAATTACTTGTTATTTCAATCACCATACATTTATCATGAAAATAAACCAAATGTTTAAAGTGAATTAAGGGCTGGGGATTTAGCTCAGTGGCTTAAGTGCCTGCCTGGCAAGCACAAGGTCATGAGTTCAATCCCCGGTACCAATAAATAAATAAATAAATAAAGTGAATTAAGATGGAATACATACCCTTGTCTATTCAATTATTGCTAAGTGTGAAATTAGCAAATATAGGAAGAACAATAGTTCAATGCAGAGATAGATATCAGATGAATATTTAGAATGAATAATAAAATTAAATGCAATTAATACATTTTGGAGAATATGTAACATATTCTGTACGAGACATATGCAAGAATTTGCACATATGCAAGTTATAGAACACAAAATGTACGCATGTTAAAAGATGGCTTATCACTAAATTTCTCTATGTATCTTAACACTTAGTGATCTCTTGTATGAAAGAGAAAGTTGAATAGTATAATCACCAAAGAAAAGAGATGATGATAAATATTATTATTTGACAGTTAAGTTGCCCTGTCTTTAACATTTCTCCTATCAAATTGTTCACCTGGTCATATGTGAAAATTTACGAGCAATGAAATTTTGGCAAAAATATTGAGAGAACATGTGGTTTATCATGTTACTTTTCTATTTTCAGGTGATGGATTGTGTTTTTAATAAAGACTAGTTGATCCATCTGATTTCTGTTAAAAGTGACAAGGGATAGCCAGTACAATCCCAGCACACTAGGAGACTGAGAAAGGACCATGGTATAAGTTGGAACACAGCCCGTGCAACCTAGAGACTTAGGGAGATGCTGTCTCAAAAATAATAAAAAAAATCTTGGGATTCATCTCAGTGTCCAGTACTGAAAAAAAAACCAATTAAGCAAAAAACCAAGATGGCATGAAATTATATATGCATCTTAATGGCCATATTGGACAAGGGAGAAATAATAATGTAAAATTGCAAGTACTTCAAACTTAAGCAGTGTTAGTTACTGCAGCAAAATATAGTAATTCCTAAGAAGCTCAATATGGAACTGAAGAAACTAAGTTCAATTAGAAAAAGAGTTTATTGTGGTAAGATTGATATAACTAAAACTATACTTACTTAGTATATACAACCTAATGAGTTTGGAAAAAATACATATTCATGAAACCATCACCACAAACTGTATCACAAATATAATTATCACCTGTAAGAGTTTTCTTCTATCATATTTATTATTATATGTCTGTGAATGTATCAAGGTGATATATATATATATATATAATTATCATAATACATTATCTTTTAATCCAAAGAATAAAGCACCAAATAAAAGACAGATAACAATGAGCAGATAGAGCTTTCCAGAAAAGATGGGGACTGAGAGATAAAGAGATACACAGGTAGAGAAGTGACAGGGGAAGAAAAAATTAAGATGGGTTATATACATATAGCAACTCTCCAAAATGTGCTCATTATGTATTGAAAACATGCATCAATAAAAATAAAAAATTAGAAAAATCTCTCAAAAATTTCTGAATGTATAAGGTATATTTCACTATAGGCTCTATAACATAGTATATGTCTAGAATTTATTCATTTTTTTATGAATAAAATGTTATCCTTTGAGTAATAACTCCATTTCCCCCAAATTTCAGCAGTATATTTTTCTATTTCTATGAGCTTAATCATTCTAGAGTCCTCACATAAATCATGTCATTAGTATTTTTTTTCCTTGTCTGGATTATTTTACTTAGTACAATGGTCCTTGATGTCATAAAATGCCAAGTTTTCTTCCCTTTCTTTATAGCTTTACAACATTGAATACCTCTGATCTTCTATGATCTACAAGCTAAGCAAGGTAGGAAACTAGATTCTATTAAGTTCTACCCTTAAAAAGAGTTGATATACTATTTTAGCTCCAAAGTCACATCCGCATAGCTATAGACATTAGTTTTAATGTTAGAATAGTCTTTGGATTTAAAATCATTTTAAAATTTGATGTATTAGAACTATTTCTGTTATTAAAAGGATAATGCCTACATTTGTTGAACTAAAGGAAATTTAGGGACCATGATAAACTCAATTAACTCAAGAAAATTTAGGTCTCCTAATTTGAACTCACCTTGGATATGCATTTTTTACAATATTTATTTATTTATTTAGCAGTACAAAATGTATAAAGCAGAGAAAATAGGAAACAAAAAACAAAAACATTCAATTCATTATAAAACTTTGCTTATTTAGGAGTTGTAATACTTTGCTTTTGAAAATAGGAAGAAATGTCCACAAATAATTTTATAGACTATACTAAATAACTAATTTAAAAAAATCTAGGACTCAAACAAAACAATAGGATTTCTGATACTAAAAATAATAAATTGGGCTAGGAATGTAGGTTAGGTATCGAGGGCTGTACATGTCAAGAGGCCCTGGGCTTGATTCTCAGCACCACAAAACCTTAGAAAAATATTAATAAACAAACAAAAACTACTCACAGATAGATAATTTACATGAGAATTAATTTTATCAAATTATTGACTCTCATTTCCTCCAAAAAGAACAGAATGATAGAGACAGTAAGAAATGATAAAGATTTAAAAAAATCTTAAATCACTGACAAGATAATGGAACTGTGCACTCTCAGTAGATGTGGCTAATGAAAAATCTTTCTAAAATTTGACCACCAATTACATTGCTTATATTAAAATTTTAAAACCTCGTGGTTAGTAGACACAGTCAAATAACAACCCACATTTCAGTGTTTTTATAAAGGTATATTACTGGGAAAGTAAATGTTTGAACACACGAGTAAGTAGAAGTAAGGTAAATTTTTAGAAAATTATGTGATCATGTAGCTCACAGAAAAGTTCTGCTAAGATTGTTGCAAAAATCTATAATGAACTAGAGTTTGATACAGATATTTATTAATAACTTACAAAACCTCAGAAACACAAGTCATGAAATTTGAAAATTTCAATGAACCAGCCTTTTTGTGACTATATATATCTTGTAATATTCAGAAAAAATAACACATTGAAAAAGCTATTCTGTTTACAATTGTCAAGTTCAGCAAAGTGAAATCTCTCAGTGAATTTTAAGAACACAATTTGTAGAAGTTAACCAATATTTAGACTTCATATAGTAATCCAAAAATTCATTTGTAATATTGAATTATATCCTCTCTCATTCAAGTTAAATGACATTTTAAAATGAATCACTGGGTCATAAAAATAAATGACTAGTCCAGAATTTCACTGTGATAAATACGTTCTGTTTCATTTTGTGGTTTTCTTTTGAGGGAATTTTGCTTTACAAAGAGTTAGTGTAAGACCACAAGAAGAACCACAATTCCATTTTCTTACATGATTCAGGAAGCAAATGGTTTATACTGCATTTTCTTTTGAGTGGATTTCCATAAAGTTAATATTACTGTATGAGTAGCTATATTCTCACAGATACTATTCACTATCTATAAAAAAGAGAACCAGAAAACACATGGAACTCATATTGCAGTCAAGGTTCTATCCTTTGATTTTTAAATTTAGTATTTATCAGCATCTCTGAACCTCTGAAAAAAATGAGGAACTAGAAATTGAAGCATCTTCCAGTTTTGCCCAGTGTCTGGAGTCTGCAAGGTTTCTCTGCTGGAATGGCCCAGTCTTGGTAGCCTCTTTCCCTCCATGGAAAAGGTACTTTGAAGTCTCTATTACTTCTTAATCTACCTTTGTAAATTATTATGTATCTTATTGTCTCTATGAGCCATAAACTCTCCATGGAGAGCTAAAGTTTTCAAGTGATAAAGACAGTATAGCTTTATTTTGTCATGGTTTCAGTCTGCTTCAAAAGCTTTGCATTTCTTCTAGAAATTATGTTCATCAGATAGACATCTAGTTTTAAGCAGCAATACTTCATAGTGTATAATATAATGCATACTATGAATAAGTATGCATAACTTTCCTTTGGAACTGTTTTAGGTTGTAAAGGCTAAGTATATTTAGCAAGTGATAGGTAGATCATTTATGTACAGAAAATTGAGCAAAACTCCAATTTAGACAGATAGAACTGCTCTTCAGCACTGGCAATGATTGCCTTTTTGGGGATTTATACAAGTTCAATTTGTGGCCAATTGAAAGAATCTATTTGCTTTTTAAAAATAAGTATATGTAACATCTCAATGGGATTACAGGGCAGAAAAAGAATGGAAAGCAATTTATCCAATTAGGAAACTTATAAAAACTGCATTGTCAAGGAAAAAAATGCTACAGAGTGTGTAATTAATTATATAGTATGAAAAGTGAAACCTAGGCATACATGCTAAGACAAACAACATAAAAGAATCATCTCTGGGAGATGAGATTAGGCCAGGCAAAAAGAAGTCCAGTTAAATTTCCTAGAATGTTGTCCACAATACAGAGGAGAAATATAGATTTCTCAATGTGAGAAGAATGTGAACAAATGAAACTTCAGGAAGGAACAATAAAGATGATTAAGGGTCTAAATGAAATGATTAATGGACAGAGATTAAAAGACAGTATCCATTTAATTTGGTGAAAAGACTAATGGGAAATTCAATCATTTTGAAAGCATATGTAGGGTGAAAAAGGGGGAAAGGGAGCAAATTTCAGTTTAGTCAAGAGAAAATAACCAGAAGTAATAGGATGAAATTGAGTAGAGGAAATTTGTGAGTAACTATTTAGAAAGGCAATCCTGTTAGGTCTGTTAGGCCAAAGCATTGTCTCCTAAGGGACATAGTAAAAATCCCCTTTGCTTGAGCCATTCAAACAGACCGGACAAAGAAGTAGATAATGGTATAAGAAATAACTCCATATTCACGAAATTATGGACATTATGATACCATAGTTCCTACAAGCACAAAAATTCTCTAATGCATACAATTCTTTTGTACTTTGTCTCATAGGAAGAGCTGTTGTAACATCAAACAGAAATCCTGAAAATAGGCTTCTTCCATATTATAATAGTTGTATCAGTTGTGTCACTTTTCTTCATATATTTAATTTTAGGTTTTATAAACTAAGATAATTTTAGCAAAACAGATATTCAAATGTATGATTTCCAAATAGAGATTATTGTGCATTATAAGATTCACAAAGATGTATTTTACTGATCTACAAATCAACTTAAAACAATAAAGTTTACTTTTACCTCTCTGACTTGAGCACACTTTAACAAATCTTACAGGGGCTAGGGATATGGCTCAGTGGCATAGCACCTACCCTGAGTTTGATTCCTGGTACAAAGAAAAAAGTAAAAAATATATATGTGTATCTTACAAATATAGCAAGCTATCGGTTATATAGACCATAAACAACTGAGTTTAAACATATAAAATTTTCTTTTTTGTAGATTTATCATTCAACTGTTAGTAATAAAAATGATTCTATAATGTACATGCTATATTTTAAAAATATTTTATTTATAATTTTATATTTTATTCTAATGTACTAAAAACTCATTTAAAAGGAGAATCTATGCAGTGATAAACATTGTAAATTGATCTTCTTGAAAAGCAGTTTCCAGAAGTATTGGATAAATAAGAAACTATTATCTGAAAATACTTTCTATCTTGAATGCTTTTATTCAGAAGTATGGAAGAATTTACTATATAATAATATATGGGCAAAACTGAACTGAACTGCTAAAAAGCAAACAAAATCTGAAGATATAAAGAATTAAAAAGAAAAACTGGTGTTAGTTTAGGGTTGAAAGCTCTATCTAGAAACTTACATATTGCATCTTGGACACTCTTCTGGATGGAAAATCCAGGTCACAGAAATCAAGGAATGTTTCCAAAATCACTTAGGAATGACACACAAGGAGGTCAATTCATTTCTTCAACACTGCTATTTTAAACTGGCTCATCATTGTGTCTTTCATAGTGAAATAAGCAGTGGGCATTCTTCATTGTTTTAACACTTTTTGGAATCACATTTCTTGATCATTAAACAAAGTGGTTTAGCTAAAGACAAATAGACCATAACTGAGAAACCTGGAATGAGATTCAGGGTTCTTCTGCCAAAATTTAGGGGCACCTTGGGTAACTGTATAATAACTTAAGTTTGTTTCCTCAGCAATCATATATTTGGTGGTACAAAGGTTAAAAATGTATTTCAAATCTAAAGCTGACCTAAATCTATAAATGATATCATTTTCAAACATTGAGTATATTTTAAAAATTTGTATTTAATTCTTTCCTTAATTCTGAAATTTCCTTAATTCTGAAATTCTGAAATTCTGAATTAATTCTTAATTCTGAAATATACAATAAAACTTAAAATCCTTCTTTCCCAAAATTAACCCCAATAGATGATATTTTAAATGAGTGAACACATTTCAATTTATAATGCACAACAGGCAATTTTTGTTAAAATATTTCTAGCTTTTTCTTTTAAAACCTGTATAAAATCTCTACCTGTAATGAATGAGATCAATATTTATATTTTTTCATTAACTAATTGAATCATGAGGCAATCAATATCAATTGTCACTCAGATTTAGAGATTTATATCTTTCCAATGAAGCAGAGAGTTAGTACAGTTTCACTGTTATGTGCTCTTAGACTAATGCATAATTTTCAGATGTGACATTTTAAGAAGAATTTACTAAACAGGAGTATTTCCAGAGGATCAGGAGAGTACAAATAATAAAACATACTTGTAATTTTGAAACTGTGAATCCTTAAATGCAAAACAGATTCAAATAAGTTTTGATAGTCAGCAAGATAGTTTATCTCTTGACAATGATCTATATTCTGAGGGACATAACCAGCCAGTATATGAAGTTGAATAATGAAGGAAAAGCAAATGTATTCTCTTCTAGTATAGGTACAATACTCTTAAAATATTGTCCATTACATTCAAATCCAATATGAGTGTCATAACTAATTCATTTATTTAAGAAAAAAAACCTGCTTCCTGGAAGACTGATGAGTTCATATAGCTTCCAGGTACTCTGGTATTTTCTAACAAATTCATAAGTTTTCTGCCTCCTTATATTTGTGTTCCTGCAGACTGAGGCAGACAACAAGTAACAAAGAAAATAAAAGGGAGAGTATTTACAGACCAAAGCAACTGTTATGGAAAAATATGGTCAAATTCATAAGCAAAAGAAAACACCACAGTATGAATATACAGAATGTTCAGACAAGGACTCTTAGAAGAGGTGGTATTTATGTGTATATGTTGCCTTTAAAAGTAAGTCAAATAAATCAAAAATTCTGCTGTATTTAAAAGAAAAGAAACCATCTCCAGGGATGAAGGAAGGAGAAGGATAGGTTTAGAAGGCACAATGGAAAAAATAGCAGTAAGCAGGATAGAAGGTTGGGTTAGATAAAGAATCTTATAAGAGAAAATGAAAGCTGTGGTAATCAAGCATACATAGATCTCTGTTATTTTATCTTCATTCACTCAACAACAATAATAACAACAAAAAACCAACCATTTTCAGAGTGGGAGAAAATTCACTTTGTGTGTTGGCCTTTAAGCTGAAACGTTGTTTTAGTTGTTTATTTATTTATTTATTTATTTTTATTTATTTCTTGGCTTTATGGGTTTAGAATCAAACTGAAACTTTGGCGAACCTTCAGGCTGCCACCCTTCACACTAGAACTAAACCATTAGCCTTTCAGGTTTTCTTTTTGAAACTCATTCATAGTTTTCCTCGGGTCTCCAACTTCCCAAACAGTCTTTAGATCTTCCATCTAATATTTTGGGAGAATTCTTTTGGAGCATCCTAATCTAATGTAAATGATTTTACACAGACCATGGCAGACAAGATAATTGGCTGGATAGCCTCAAGTTTCAGGTTCACCCAAATTTTCTCTAAAGATACTGAATTTTACCAATTTATTTATTTAGTAGTTTAATTCTAACACAATAATGTTAAATGTGAAACACTGTGATCTACATAAATTTTGATAACATGTTCATTTATTTATCCACTCAGTATTTATGGATTACCTCTTGTAGGCAAGGAATTCTTCTATGAAGGAAACAAAATACATAAAATGCTTTTCTTTATAAAGGTATGTAGTATGGTGGAAGAGATAGTGAAAAGTCAGATTTTGCAAACCTGTTATAGTCATTTTCATGTTTAATTTCAGGTTCATTCTCCACCCTTCCTGTGTAACTCTGTATTTCAGGTAATCTCCACATTCCTCCTCCCAACTCCAGGTTCCCTTGACCTCGTATTTCTAAAATTAAGTCAAATAAATCAAAGGTTTTTCCAATAGGAGGCACCTATGGAAGACTGGAGAGAGTAAAGCACCCGGATGTCTCGTGCTTCTTTTTCTCTTTGGAGGTTTCTTCAGCAGCTGCTGCCTTTCCTGCCTCCTCTAAGTCTGGTTTTCCTGCTTGGCAATCCCTCTGAGAAATGTAAATTAAATGTAAATTAAAAAAATAATGAGATGCCAGTTCACATCCAGATTGACAAAAATTTAATAATCAGACAAAACCAAATACTGTCAAGCATAAGACTTGTCCTCATTTGGTGAGAGTCAAAATTGATAAAAAAACACTTTGGAAAACAAATTTGAATTTTAGGGAAAAGTTGAAGACCCCACTAATCATCTGTTCTAATTATACATGAAAGATTTACGTGCACATAATCCAGGAGAAATGTGCAAGGATATCTCTAACACTATTGGTTAATAGAAGTACTGATATAAAAAAATCTACAAACAACAAAAGCACAAGGTTTTGAGTTTGATCTCTGATATAAAAAAGAAAGAAAAAAGCTGCAATCTAATATACATTTACAGAAGAACAGATCAATGAATATTTTATGTAAAATGGAATATTCTATCAGCCTAAGTGAATAAATTAGAAATTGTTGATGAATGTTAATACTTTAAAATATATTTAAATGAGGAAAAGATACTACAGAATACAATATCCATATTGGTATATATAGCAACTTTGTGTGTTATATGTAATATGTACATGTATGGTGCATACAGTAACTGTGCCTGTATGGTATGTATAGTACAATCTTATTAATATGATGAGAAAAGTATGTTGAAGTAACATGTTAACATATAAGTCATAAAATTTTAATTTGTATATATAAATAAGTTATAGCAGTGTTTTTAGAGAATGCTTAGGGCTTTTGGAATGGAAACAGTATAAAAGTCAATGTTGATGTTCTCTCCTTAATGAAGCAGATGTGTGGTTACATTCTTTCATTTTTTTTCTTTCATTTATATCCTTGCTAAGATTATTGTATATCATTTTAAATTTTATAATTACTTAAAGTAGACTTTAAAGCAAATTTACAGCTCTGTTAAACTACTAACAGCACTCTGACATTATTCTTCACAATAACAAAATTATTAACTAGTGTTATCTGATACGTACTTGAAAAATATAAGAAACATGCAGATAATACCCGAGTTTGAACATATCAGAGGCTGAAACACACTAGCAGACAAAACAGTCAGCAAAAAAGATATTTCTATTCCTATTCTGTCATCTACTTGCAGAATGGTTATTACATAAAATTCTTCAGTTTTGCATTAAATTTTCAATTAAATCAATTTGTTTGCAGGTATACTTTGAATTAGGATATATATCATTGTTATACTTTTATATGACAGTTAATATTTTAAATGATTATGAATCCAAGAAAATATTTTTCTAAGGATTTTAAACTCTGAGGCCTTGCATCAAGTTGAATCAGATTGAATCACATGCACATATTTTTACAGTGCAATACTTTTCCAGGAAGCATATGCTAGGTTACACAATCATAAAGTAGAACATTGTATGATGTTAATTTATCTGCATAAAAAGTATTTGATACCAGTAACAAGATTGTTCAACAAACATATGATATTTCATTTACTGACCCATTACCATAATTTTTTAACAGAAAACGTGATATCAGAAAAAGTAGCAATACTTTGAAGATAACGTCTTTCCTCATCTTGAAGACAACAAAACGTATCATTTCAGTCATTCTTTCCCAGCCAAATGAACTGATTGTTGTTATTGACTGGAATGCCTATATATTTCTCTGATAGATTCAGCACAATATATAATAGGAAATCACAAGTATAAGTAAAATTAATAACTTCAAATGCACATATAGTCCTTATTATTTTAAATCACATTTTAAATTTGCTAAACATCAGAAATTAATTCTTAAAATTCTACAAGAAATGTCAAATTTGTTATTAGTTTTTTTTTTACTTTATGGAAAAAATGTAACACAAAATTTCATAACAAGAAGATAGGAGTCAATACATTGAGATTAATACATCGTAGTTAATACATTGAATACAATTATTTTAAAGTAGTTACTCGGTACAAAATATTTGCATAAACAATTCTTCAGTCAACATTAGCACAAACCTTCCTTTTCTATGTAGGAACAAAGAGACAATGATAGTATAACTAATTTGCATTTTTCTCTCTCTTTTTCCATCCTTCCTTTCTCTTTCCTCCCTTCCTAATTCCCTTTTCCTTTTGAGCAATTTCTTTCCTTTTCACAACATCTATTGTACACGTTAGAAGTTATTTACTCTTTTGGTTTCTCACACTAGGCAGACAATACAAAATTTACACATGTATAATTTCAGGTGAGGAATTTGTGATGCCTCCTACCTTGCCTTTGTTGCCTTTGTTATTCTAGGTATCTTCTGTTTCCAAATGAATTTCAAGAATGTTTTCATTAGTTCTTTGAGTTATATTAATGGTACTTTGATCAGATTGTTTTAAATCTATGTAACAATTTTGGGAGTATGTCTTTTCACATTGTTTCTTCCTATCCATGAGCAAGTAATATCTTTCCATTTTCTCATACTTTCTTTGATCTCTTTTTCTCTGAGTACAGTAATTTTCCACATATAGACCTTTTACATCTTTCATTAGATTGATTCATAAGCATTTCATTGTTTGGATGCTATTGTGAAGTCTGTAGTTTCTAATTTCTGTCTCTGAGTTTGTTGTTCCTATACAGGGATGCTATTGATTTTCAAGTGTTAACTTTGTATCTCATTAGACTACTGAATTTGCTTACTAAAACTAGAGGTCTTCTGGTGCAGATTTTGGGGTCTTCTATGTAGGGTATCATGTCTCCTCAAAGAATGATAACTTAGCTTATTTCTGTTTTATTTTTATTCCTTTTATTTCTGTCTCTTATTTAATTGCTCTGGTTAATGTTTCCAGAACTATATTGAGTAGGAATAGTAATAATGGACATCCTTTTACTTTATCTGATGTGAAAGTGGAAGTTTTCAATTTTGGTTCATTTAGTTGGATGTTGGCTATTGTTTTGTCATAGATGGATTTTATCATATTGAGGTAAAGGTCACCTATTCTGATTTTCTGTTGGATTTTTTTCATGAATGATTGTTGGACTTTGTGAAAAGTTTTTTCTGCATCTATCGAGATGAAAACATGATTTTTGTCTTTTGCTCCCTTGATATCATGTGTTACATTTATTGATTTGCATGTATTGAACCATCCTTGCATTCCTGGGATGAATCTAACTTGTTCAATATATATTATCTTCTTGATGATTTGTTGTGCTCTGTTTGCTTGTACCTTATTGAGGATTTTTGCATCTATGTTCATTAAGAAGAATGACCTGTAGTTCTGTTTTTTGGTTGTGTCTTTTTCTTGTTTTGGTATGATAGTAATACTTGCCTCCAGGAATCAGTTATGGAGAATTACTTCTTTTTCAATTTCATTAAAGAGTTTGAGACTTTTTTTATTTCTTTTGATCATTCTTAGTTTGATGTTTGCATTGTTTGTAAACAGAATAACTACTCATGTTTTTTTCCAAGTTCCTGTTGCATGGAGTATTGTTTTCCATCATTTGATTGTTAGATCTTTTTTCTTGATCCATTGAACCTGTATGTCCCTTTGAAATGAGGACATTATACTGGTAGCTTTAACTGACAGTATTGACATATTTGTCATGTTATTTCCTGTTGTTGGTTCCTTACTTTTCCCCTCTGTTCAATTGCTTGCCCTCTTGGTGATTTTTTTCCTATTGTTGTCTAGAATATCTTTCACTACATTTTTTAGTGTTGATTTGGTAGTCATGAGTTTCTTCAGTTCTTTTTCATAGAAGTATCTTATTTCTCCATTAATTTGGAAAGATTATTTTTCAGGGTACATCAATCTGGGTTGGAAGTTGTCTTCTTTCAGGACTTGAGTTACTTTTCTATAAACTTTTATTGACTTGAGAGTTTTTGTTGAGATGTCTGTTGTGATTCTAATCTGCTTTTATTTATAGGTGATCTGTTTCTTTTCTCTAAAAGTTTTTTATATCTTGTTCTTGTGCTAAATTTCCAGGATCTTGATTATTATTTGTCTGTAGAGATTCATTTTGGTTATGACTAATTGGAGTTCTGTATGCCTCACATGTCAGATTCTTTTCCTGTGTTTGAAAATTTTTCTGCTATTACTTCTGCAGATAGTTTTTATGTCATTTGTGTTGACTCTTTTTTCATTGACACTAATTACTCTTATACTATTTGCTTTGCAGTGTCTTACAGCAATTGAATTGTTATTTCCTGACCTTTTGTTATTTTCAGTAGATCTTTCCTTTCATAATCACTAACACTGATTCTGTCTTCAAGGTCTGAAAGTCTACATCAGTTTCATTCAGGGATTTTTGCCAGTTTTAAATGGAAGTTTTAATTTCCTGGTTATCTGTTTGAATCTGTTTCAAATATTGTATTTCTTTCTTATATTGATCATTCACAGTTTGCATCATCTTCCTGTCATTTTTTAAATCTATACCATATATATCTATCATACCATACCATATTATACCATATAATATATATATAATATATATATATATTTGCCCGGCAAGCACTTGTGCCACTGAGATAAATCAGCTCCCCAAAATACAAGTATCATTATTCCTTTCCTTTTTTTTTTGTACTGGGGATGGAACTCACAACCTTACACTTGCCAGGCAAACACTTACACTGCTGAGCTAAATCTCCAGCCCTGCCTACCCTATATTTGCAGAGAAATTTGTCTATGAATAGTTTCTTTTTTTAACCTTGGAGATTATTTCTGATTTTATTTCCTCTACAGCCTCATAGATATGTTTATTTTCTTCAGTTACTATCGTTTCAGAACTCTCAAGTGTGTCTTTCATTTTCTTGCATCTCATTATCTCCTGGATTTGTTTCGTGTGGGTTGGAGGTATGACTTGGCATTTTGCTTTTGTGTCTTATCATTTTGTGTTTTGAATTTTTTATTTTGTTTTCTGTGTTAACCCTTGTAAATTTTTGTAGTAGGTAGCTATATCAGTAGTATCAAGGCCTCTCTAGGCAAAGCTTACTCTTCAGAGATGTCTTCTGTATAGAGGAAATTCCTTTTTTGTGTCTGTCCCAATATCCTACCTTTCCAATTAATTAAGAGTGAGTGGTTTGTATCTGTTTACATCACTCCCCAATCCTTTGGCTATGGGATGTGGTGAGGTTATAGTCCCTTTAACTTCCCAGTATTGTTGTAAGAGTGAGAACAACTGATTAAGACAAATGTGATGTCCTAGCTAAAGTAGTATGATTAGCACTTAGCATAGCATCAAGTACAGTTTTGAAAGTAGAAAACTGTGGTAACTATTAATTTTGTACCTTTAACCATAGAAGCAAAATATATAGTTATACAACAGAACTAACTGTACAATTGGAGGTGACATGCAAAATGTTTTCCCTTGGCTGAATGGTTTTATTCTGTGGTGGGGCAAATTTAATTATGCTGGTGGATAGAACACAGATAAATAAAAAGAAACAAAATAGACTCCAGGCTGGAGGTTGACCATGCATGTGTTGGCAAACTAGAGACAAAGGTAGAAGAGAAAGAATGAAGGAGTAAGTAAGGGATTATTGAATTTGACCAGAAAAATTAGAGATACTATTCACTCATATGAAAATATGATTATGCCTAGAGTGGTAAATTGAGCAAAGGAGGAAAGAAGACAAATAGATCATAACAAAAATATTGGTAATAGATAAAATTTTAAAAAATAAGATAAGGAATGTTAAGCAAACCTGAAAAGAAAGAAGAAAAAAAATAGCATGTTTATCGCTGAGTGTCCATTACCACTGGATCATGTGCCAAGCTTACAGTAGAGTTTTTGCTGGATTTGAGGTTGATCATAGCCTCTAGAGGTGGGATTGGGATCAGAGTTTTCAGCCAGAGCTTTTTGTACATCACTTAGTAGCCTCTCACTCCTTACCCTGTTTCTCGTGGGGGCATCTTTCTCCTAGTTTCTGTGCGCTTTCTGACACAGACGGGGTCTCCTCTCCGTCCATGCACCCTTGGTTCCTCCTGGTCCTTGCTCAGCCTTCTGTGTTCCTCTTCTACGGGCAAGTCTCTGTCCTCTCAGATCATTTGTTGCAGAGTAGGGTGAAATGCTGTGATATCATCTGCTCCTCTACTCCTGGTGTGGCAGCCCAAGGCTTTTCAGTCTGAATTCTTACTCCTCTCCTGAGCTGGGGTGCTAACTTCTCATTTGTTGCTTTACAAGTTCCACTGCCAGCATCACCCTCCTCTGCAGTAGTTTATAACTTCCTCAGGTGACATGGTAGACTTCTGTGCACTGCTCTTCTGCTCCATCCCCAGCAGTATGGGGGCTGCACAGTCATGAGGTGTTGCTTAATTCCTCACAGCTCTCTAACCATGGGTCATGGCGAACGGGTTAGCTGTTCCACTTACTATGCACCCATTCCGTCTTTAATCTTGTTACAGTCAGTCTGTTACAGTTAGCACTCTGGTGCAGACAAGGAACAGGAAGAAAATAGGAAAGAAAAGG
>PVJX010016226.1:0-40810 GCA_004027295.1 Dolichotis patagonum
CATTTTTTTCTTACCTCAGATTCTGATCAATAAATGCAGGCCATTAAAACTCAGCAATTGTAGCGTAACGATGAAGCAGTTTGGGACCACTGGTGTACAGGATTTCCTTTATTTGAAAGGTTTTATTCATCACTATTATTTTACCTTACTGACTGATTTTTATGTATTTTAGAATCACCTTCTTGAGCCCCTGAATCTGCACATTTATTTATTTTCCTCATAGAAGAAGACTCTGAGACGTTCTTGATAGGTGAAGGTTGGGGGCTTTTTAAGAAGGCAAAGAAAAAAAATAAATTATCAGTGGACATTTCAGTCAAAGACAAGCAACAAGACACAGACCATGGCAGAGAAACTAGGAAAATCAAATGGAAAGTCTTGGATATAAAGACCTCAGTATAAGAATGATTGCAAGGAAGGAAATTTATATCCACAACTAAATCCCAATGACACAGAGAGAAAAGAAGTAGGAACAGGAACAGTGGAATTTACATACTACTCAACAGGATTATATAAGCCTAATCTGTTTAGGGCAAGCAGACAAGAAAGCATAATTGGTTCTTCTCATCAGAAGTTGTCATAATACTATATCTCATTTTTTTTTTATGAAAACAGAGTCTTAAACGAATGAACTTGTCCCAGATTTCCAGTACCTGTTCTGGTATGGTATAAGAAACTGGATAAATATATGAGAATATGCAATAAAAAGAATCCATTGCTATTCCCATGTTACCTATCCTAAGAGGCACTTGCAGAACACCAAAAGTGTCTGCAATTAAATCAGTATCTGTTGAGTGTTAATTATTTATTTGTTAGGCACTTTATGGTGCCCTAGGGACTCACTAACAAACAAAATGAGACAGAAGGTCTGCTTCTTTGGACTTTACAGGCCAACAGAAAAAAGTCAGAAATGAATTAGATTTTAAACATAATTTCAAATTATGATATGTGCAAAAGAGTACCATGAACAAAGAAAGAGTAAAGGGCAGTGTCCTAATTATATCTGCAGAAATGTAGCTTGAATACCTGAGAATATGAAACTGAGATGAAACACAAAGGCAATGTAACATGAATCAGCTGAAGGTATAGGACTGAGAATGTTCCAAGGCACAGCTATTAATATGTCAGTGGTCTTTGGTAGAGTATACACCTGGGAAGATGAAAGAACCCCAATATGACTGTACCCAGAAAGTTTAAAACAGCAGGATAAGAAAAGATTTTGTGCCATTTTGGCACCATCATGCAAATATTGCTATGGTGATGTCTGAGACAGGACCAAAGACAAAAGTCTCCTAGCCAAGAGAACTGGAACTCTCATCTTATTAGGCTTTCCCAGGGGATTCCTGTAAGATCAGAAGCTCCTCTCTTTTCTAATACATAGATATAGCCATTAGCAGACAGGGCCATATTGTCGCTCATAGAAGCTATCCATAAAGAAACATGCTTTAATTGTATTCTAGAGAGGATCCTCTGTCACAAATAAGCCTGCATAACAGAAGAAAACTTTCAACTTTTCTTGCATATGATCTTTTGTATGTGATGAAAGAACTTCAGATTCGGTGGGATCTGGTCATGGTTATTCTATCCTGAGGTTAAATGCTGTGAAGATTTTCTTCATTGCCAGCCCAATATTATTTGTTCTATTACTGAAACAACTATACAAAAGGAATCACAGCCTATCTCCTCAACCAAGTCCAAAGAGACACCTGTCAAAGAGGTTAGGGAAAAACAGAAAAAGATTAAAATGTGCTGAAAGAGACCCCACAAAAATCAGAACAATGGAAATTATCAGAGAGTGAACACCCAAGACAAGTCGGTTTCCCCATGGACCTACACCAGTCACAGAGGATGGTCTCCAAGATAGCAGAATCTGCACCTCCTGAAAACTTGTTCCTCTGACTCAAGTTCTTGTCAATCAGCAATCCAATATGCTCTAGATCTGGAGAACCCTAGTTCTAGACGTAAGCCCTTATTACTATGGAGGACCAGTAACAAATCAAAGTTGCAGCAAATGACTATCTACTGTGGGTTTCATGTGGTATAGAATGATACCTCTTTTTACTTCTGAGTGTATCTGCTTGTGTTAGGTATTTATTTTATACCACATGTTAGATTTACAAGTCAGAAAATAACAATATACAATTAAGAGATGGTCGTCTATCTGAAAATTTTTCCATTGTTTTCAATTCACACAGAAATGATTTTACTTAAAAAACAAAACAAACAAACAACAAAGTAACCAAAGGATAATTCAGTAGTTGAATGAAATGCCCGGGGCAAATATAATTTGTATTATAATTAATACTTCAGAATTTGTTTCCAATAAGTCCATCTGCCTCTGTATTGTTCTAATAAGGATTAAATCTGGAAAACACCTGAACAGATTTCTTCAGTTAAATCCCGCCTTCAAAAATGAAGTGATTTATAAGACTGTCTGTTTTCTATTATTTGATTTCATTATGTGTGAAGGTATGGACAGCTATTTTGAAGAAAATGAGACAATGTGGTAACCATTGTTGATTTCCTATTGTTCTGTTTTGAAGTCCCATAACCCTTCCATTCTTTTGTTTTGATTGGTTTTATACTACTTTGTTCTGTTTGATTTTATTATTTGTGAAGGTATGGAGAAGTATTCGAAGAAAACAAGAAACATTATGATAGCCACTGTTGATTTTCTGTTGTCTTGTTTTGAAGTCTGGTATTTCTTATATTGTTCTATTACAGTTTATTTTGTTATGTTTTGTTTTGTTTCATTTTCTTTAAAATAAAAAAATGAAGTGAGTTGGTGAGCTTTTCTAAACATTGACTTCTCATCCTAATGATAGTGGGAAAACGGTGTAAATGTGATGAGATATAATTAATTTTAAACTCATGTAAATAAGAGGCACAAGAACAATGTATTTAATGAATTGAAGAACACTCTACTTTTCTACTTGAGCCAAATACAACATTGGTTAAATTTGTATACAATGATCATTAAGAAACAAAGCTTTCTTTCTGCAAATAAGACAAAATTTTGCAAATTTCACTGAACTGCATTCCAAGCACGGATCCAGATTCCAAAGTCAGGCTTTCAGTGTCACAGTTTCTTATCTGGATCACCCTAGAAGCTTACTTAACATCCTGGTCTCTTCTTGCTCTTATCTTCAAAATGGGTCTTACATTAGTAACCACCATGTAAGATTGATGGAATATGAAGAGACATTACACATGTAACATGCTTAGACTAGTGCCTAAAACTATTTAGTTGTGTATTTTGGTACTATTGAATTAATAATACATTTAATATTTTACATTAAAAATGAATCCTAAAGAATCACATACTGCTAAATTTAGTCTTTCTTAACATCTAAGGGGCTTACCTCACAATATTGTACAAGTACCTTTGACATGGGACTCACAGCTCATTTTAAAACTGAGCACATTGATTTGGTACCAGAACAGCCATGGATGTACGTGTTATGTTATATGAGATGGATTTTAAAAAGCTGGTTGGGATAATCCAGGCAAATTGCAGCCAGCTGATAGAGAATTTCTGCACATGTAGCTGTATTGGCTCTGGTCTTCTTGCCTATTGGTAGCATCAAGTATCCTACTAACTTCATCCTTCTGGTGTCCACCTGGTTTTCCACTTCTAGACTGTGTGAACTCCAATGATGTCACTCTTTGATCTTTGCATTTTTAATGTCCATCTGTTGCGTGACTTGCCCTTCCAGTTTGGAGCGCAGACCTGTGAGAAAGAACAACCTTTCATTTAACATGAAAAACCAATTATTTGCTTTAAATAATGTTTAAAAATAGACTAGTTTAATGCCTTCAATGGATTTGGAGTAAGTTCATTAGAACTTCAAAACTTATTTGTTCTCTTGCCTATGGTTGACCTAGCAGAAAACCAAAGCACATTACACCTCCATTTGTCACTGTCTATATTTTAAAAATACAAACAAGTTTAGAGCACCACAATTAATCCTCATTCTCAATAAACAAGGGAGGAAAAAAGGAAATGATTTGTGGATTTAAATAAGTACTGTTATGTAAAAATCCAGTAAGAAAGAAAACTGAAAACATATGAATGACAAGATTTTAAAAAAAAGAGTGTTTAAGATGCGCTACTTCTCAATTCCACCAAAGAGGAAAAGTAGTTTGTGGTGAGTATTGCAAGCAAGATAGCAGGGTGCATATGGAGCTATGCACATCTGGCACACAGGTGTTCAAGTGGAATTTGCCATCACTCCACAAACAGTCACATATTGTCTTTTTAAATGGAGAATGGTGTGAGGACCAGTGGAATTTGGTGTTAGATGTCAAGCATACAGCATATTCACTTAAGTCTGTGTCACTGCCCGAATTGCTATTTGACATCCTTTTGAGTTGATTTTACACAATTGAAAATCTTTCATGGAAATGAGACAAAATCCAGTTTCTTGCATTCTTTCTCTCTTCAGAATCACATCTTTAGAGGAAGTAAATGAAAAAGGAGACTGTTTCTTGTTTCTATTGCTGAAAATCTTACATTTGGAGTTACAGAAAGATCAAATGCCTCTTTAGTTTGAGAGAAATAAAAATATGATCTGATAGATCACTGATTATAATTATTTTGAAAAGAGACTTCTAAAAACTAAAGTACTTTAGAAACTTAACAGTTTCATTGTTTTCTAGCTATGCACAATCCTGAGCTTAAAACACATTTCTGCCTTCCTACGCTTGGATTCTCTATTCTATCCTTGAAGATATCCACTGTTAAACATATTTAATCTTACAATCTTGAGGGTTTCCAGGAGAAAAATATAACAGCATCAATTTCAATAACATACATTTGTTGGAGCCATAGGAGGCATGGTAACTTTCTCTTGAAAATTGACTTTTCTCCCACACATGTGTGTTGCGGTTACATTTCAATGGTGCATGTGAGGTCTAATATCAAGTCACATGCTTTTAGTTTGCCAAGACTATAGGTAAGGAACATAAATATAGCCTTGGATTACAGATGACAGGATTCTATTGAGAACCAGCTTTGCAGACTACTGGCTATTTGCACCACAGCATGAGCAGGAACTTCCACAGTTGCCTCTGAACTGTGAGAAGCTGTTTGTCAGATACAATTTCCTGTCCTCCCTACCTTCCCGGGCCCTTCCCAGTGCACCAGGCTGAGTAGACCTCTCTGTGGTCCCCCCAAACTTGGTCTCACGCTGTGATGAGGACCATGCTTCCTTCTTCAGCAGGAACTCTGAGCCCCTTCTTGCTTCTGCTCCTGAGGACATCAGTCCACACTTTGTAGACAGAACCTGATTCTTAACCAAAGTAATGGTGTGAGCATGTGTGTATTTGTGTGCAAGAGAGTGTGTATGTTTTAAACATTTTTAGAAGTATGCAAACCTTGGCAGAAAGGTCATATATCCTGTCCATCTCATTTCCCTTTTCCCCAGACAGACAGACTCTTCATTTTATATAACATAGTGAGTATTTCTCCATGACCAAAAGAAGCTATATGTTGGTGATCTGGGGTGTTCCCCCAAAAGCCTCATGTAGTTGAAGGGTGATTGGATGATGCAGGTGCTGTACTTACTAGGGGATTAATCTACACTTGAGCTCATAACTGACTTCTTGTGGGTCCCAGTTAAAGGGTATCACTTGGAGGTGTGACATGAAAGGGACCCACCTCCTTCTGTCTCTGTCTGGTTCCAGGCTACATTGCCATGAACAATTTTCCTCCAAGGGGCTGAATACATCTGTGATTTCTACACAAACAAAATCATGAAGTATTTGGATCTATTCATTTACAGTATAAGATATTACACATAGCTTTTAAAAAACAGTTGTAGCAATTAAAAATGCTTCAAAAAACACATATGAGTATACTGCTATCTACCAACTTCCTAGAGTAGATCACACACACACACACACACACACACACCTTATCAGTTCACTCAATATTATTGCTTTATACTTTCTAGTGGCTTTATTTTAACTGTGCACTGTAAATATTTTCACTACTGACCCATGCATGTAGGACAGTCACGGACATTTACTATTTTGTCTACTTTTTCTTGTTTCTTCTGAAGGTAGGTATGGTTAATCATCATTTGGTTTTTCACTTGTTCAGTTTTTCATATTCCTTTCACTAAATTTTTACCAACATGTCATAACTTTAAATAGCCTTTTTTCCCTTGAGGAACGTTAATGTTAATGTCAATGAAATGAAGTTTTCCAACTTCTGCCAGAGTTATAGCTAAGTACCTGGGCCTCACAATGCATCAGTGCCTTGGAGGTATCATCTGGAATGTGGGTCTCCCCTCCATCTTTAGTCCTCTTTGGATGGAGATTTGCCACATCATCACCCGTCATTCTTCCCTGCAGAGTCCTCTCAGGGTCAGTGTCTTCTTTGCTTGGCTAATTTGGTTCAAAACATTTCATCACCCTGCTTGATCCACACCAGAGCCCCAGATACTGGGGGTCCATGCATACTTCATTCGTCTGGACACAGTATGCAGCTATAAACTATGCAGAGTCTTTTATTGAGATGATCACATGGTTGTTCTTTTATTCTACTAAGGGGTGGATTGCAGAGACTGATATTCATATACCAAAGCTTACATTTCTAGACTAAACCCCATTTGTTCATAATTCACTATCTTTTTATATGTTTTTGTATTTGTTTCACTAGCATTTGCTTAAGAATTTTCATACCTATATTCATGAAGTATTTGGATCTATAATGCTGTTATTTGTAACATATTTGTCTTGTTTGGAATAAAAATATTTGAAAGTATACTCTCATCTATTTCCTGAATGAGGTTTTCAAATTGGTAGGTTGTTTCTTTTTGTTTGTTTGTGTGTTTTCTCAAAATTCTAATTGAATTTACCTGTGAAACCATTTAAGATTTGGAATTTTCTTCAGAAGAAATACTTGATGATAAATGTATCCTTATAAAATAAACAAATACAATTGCTGTTTCTTTTTATTGCTGTGGACAGTTTTTGTGTTCTGTATGACTTTACCATTTTATGTATGCTGCACAAATTTCTAATATAAATTCATTTATAATATTTTCTTTCTGTTTTTAGTGTACATAGATATTTTCATTTATTCTTCTACTAATGTAGTATTAATTTCTGATTAGTGAGTTTAACCACACTATATATTTAGCAACTAAATTTCTTTTTCAAAGAATAAACAATTTGTAGTTTATATTTGAGATATATAGTTACATTCATCCTGGGAAATTGTTATATATACATACTGCATTTCAGTAATTTTTACCTTCTCTTCCCTTCCCTATTCTCCCATCTCCCCTAGGTTGTCTTGTTATTTTTCACTTGTTTGTCTATATTCTATTTCACTAATGACTGCATTCAACATTATTGTCCTTTTAATTTACTTACTCTTAATTCTTAATGGGAAAATATGCACAATGATTTTATATCTTTCATCTTTCTAACATAACAATGTAAAATTATAGCTTTCAAATAATTTCTTCAGTTTTACCACATATTTCACTTTTCTCAATATTCCATCATTAAAACTATTTCAGAATTATCTGTGTGGTTTTCATTTCACCAACAAGACATTTAGAAGTATGCCGAGGCAACACAATTGTGGTTTTCCATATTTTAATTCTATACATCACAAAGTTCCTCAAAAACTCAGAACCTCTGTCACATCCAGAATATTTAACAATATCTAATGCTCATAAGGTAAAGGATGAGAGGTTTAGTTTGGTTCACAGTTTCAGAAGATTCAATCCATGGCTGACTGGTTCCAACACAGTATAATGGTGGAGGAAAGCTTAGCAGAAGAGCACTGCTTACTTCATAACAACCAGTAAGCAGAGCAGGGAAACACCATCAGGAAGAAACAACCAAGGAACCCAATAAAGACCCCACAATCTTGCCTCCCTGACTCAGACACCAAGAAATATGCCATGCTAACCCACTAGGCTTCTCCCAAGCCAATGAGGTTAGCAACCAAGCTTAACTATCATGATCTGATTTCTCCTAGCAATGCTTCATAGTTTTTAGTTTATATGTTGCACTTACTTTATTAAATTTAACCTTAATTTTTCTCCTTTATTGTTTTCTTAATTTGAATGAATGACATACTTTTTCTTTTTCAATTTTTATTACTATAATGTAGGAATAAAATCAATTTTCATATATAAACTATGTACCTTATAATCTTGCTAGATCCATTTATTTGCTCTAGTTGTTTTTGTTTGTTCTTTGTTTTTTTTGTGAATTCCTTGAGATTCACATAATCATATCACTGATGAATAAAGAGCTTCTCTACTGTCTTTCCAAACAGTATGTCTTTTATTTTTCCTTTCTTTCTTCCTTTCTCCCTTAATCCTTTTTTTCTTCCTTTCTCTCTTTATGTTCTCCTTTTTGTGTTTGTGTTTGAATCCTGGTTTCAACCCATACTACAGTATTGCATCTTTGTCATAACGATAGCAGTAACACATTAAAATATAAGTGTACTGAAAAGAATACAGAAAATAATACATATGGCATTGTGTTAACAAGTGGCTAGTTACTTAATTGGTGAAAGTTAGTTTTATTTAGAAAAATCTCTGCAATGATATCAAAAAATGCACTCAATTTTTTTCTATTGTTATATAAAGTTACAATATATCTTCTAATTCTAATATATTATGTTGCTTTGTAAGTGATCTAGAACCACAGTATTCACTGTAACTCTAAAAAGAACTATTAGAATTTCATTATATGACCCTAAAATCATGTTAAACTGTTTTTTATTCAATTGCTTATGTAATTCTTTTAAATTAAGTTTTGCATAAAGTCCACAGATTAAAGAATTATTCGCAAGTTTATACGACAAAGTTTGGCTCTTAGTTGTACTTAGAAGAACTGTAATATCTGGAATACAATTCCAATCTGTTAACCTTCTGCATATCAACATATATGGGATAAGTCAGGGAGGCTACACTACAGGCCTGTCAAAGGTTTAGAAATTTATTAGTATATTAAAGTAAACTCCCTTTGCAAAAAAAAAATGTAGAAAGTAAAAGAGTACATTTCACTGGTGGAATTCCTGGATACAACAAAATAGTGGGTAGCTTGTAATTAATGTCCATCTATTCTGCTGTTTTACATACTCTGTGGCTTGGTTCTGTGATAGTTAATAATATTAGGAACTTGATATGGGTCCTCACTATGACTTGGAGAACATAAATTTGAGGATAATTACTGAAACTGATTAATAAAAATTAATGACTAAAGAGTAAAATGAACTCAGCTAAAGTAATAAATAGTTATAAAATAAATATAATTGCTAATGGAGCTTATATATTTTCTACTCTTACTGTTTCCATAAAGAGAAGAAATTTTCCAGTCTCTCTAGGAGGGAAAGTATAAAAAGAACCCATTCACTTATTCATGAGTGTTTGTTCATGTCTCACTAAGGCAGTAAGTGTGACTTATCATTTGCTAAATTTGGAGGGAAGAGCTGAGCATGCTCAGCCTGAACCCATCCATAGTCCTGTTTCAGGTCTGCCTGCTTATAGATGTGACTCACTCCTCATAGTGTTCTTAATGCTCAAGCTGCTTGACGACCCAACCGGGCAATCATATCTGAGGCTTGTAACTCTGTTGCCCCAGAAAATGCACTGAGGTTGTGGACAACATCTATCCTTCCCAATCAACCACTACCTGGCCCCTGATGGCTTATTTTGTCCTGATCTCACAGGTACAGCATTAACTAAAGGAGCCACAGAACTTATATTAATATCACTAACAAAGATGATGGTGATGATATTAATAATGGAACCCAATCTTCAAACCCACTACTTTCTATTTCACCGAAGGATCATTTGTCGTGAATATATCCAAGCTGTGACACATTTCTGATACTTCATTCAGAAAAACAAGTGGAGTCATACAATCTCTTAGTGTTCTGTGTGTATAGATTACATGAACCAAAACTTAGGGAGAACCCTAAGTAGCATAATCACATAGAAATCACATAGTAGTTCTATCACATAGAACTTTTCTGGCCACACATGGGAATGTCTCTATAAATATAATTGAAATATGCCCGGTATTGTATAAATTTAAGACATTCCTGTTACTCAGTCTTTGTTTATACAACTATTACAGCCATTTTTTAATTTAAGATATTAGCTTACAGTTTGCTATTTTGAGCTCACAGCTCACGAGTTTTTATGCATTGGCTAAAATCACCCACCTGGCCTGTCTGAACCTGCAGTGACTGTGCCACTTGGAAGCGAAGCTAAATGTTATTGAGTCAGTTCCTTCATTAGAACTCTGCTTCCAAAGCCCTAATTTTCTGGCTCAGTTCAGGTTCAAAGATTTGTCAGAAAACAATATCTGGCAACTATAGAGCAGGAAAGACCCAAAACCAAATAGACCTGGGAAATTTCATATAGTTTCTATGCCAGGGCTCTCTGGTAGGGAAACAAGATTTAAGAAAAAAATCACATTAATGTGTCCTTCACTCTTGGAGAAGGATTTGGACCTTCTTTCTCATGCTCTACCTCCCAAAAGATACACACACACACACACACTTTCAGCATAAACACGTTGCTTAATAATTTATTCTCTCTTTACATAATGGGCAATCTGACAAGAATAGGAAAAAGTACTGAACACTGAAGCATGTAAGTCTACCCCCAGAAACTGTTTTTGTTTTTGTCAATGAATTTCCTGAGACAGTTCAGATAGCCTGAGCTAAAATGTGTTGAATCCTCTAATTGTGCTGTATGCTAAGGATAAAATCTTTGAAATTTGATTTACAAATTCCTAGACTATGTTATCTCTTAAATATCCCTGAATCCTTTAGGTTGAAACTGTTTTTGGACTACATGGCATTGCACCAATGTCATGTCAGAGGTAACCCACCGGATCCTGCCTGGTCTAGTGGAGAAGGCTACAGTGGGTTAGCAGGATGGGCTTAGAATCCCTCAGGGATAACACTGCCAAATATGGAGAAGCAAGCAGGGCACTGAGCTCCTGTCCTCATCTGGGGGTGAGAATGGTGGAGGATTTCCTTCCTTCTGTTCTAACTTTATTATTATTAGGTCTGAAGTCTGTGTAGGAATCAAACTGAAATAAAGCCTGGTATAGCTTACAACAGGCTTGATGAACTCAGCAAGTGTTAAAAGATTTTTCTGTATGAAACTTCTGCAGTGCAAATCATGATAGAATATTCTATTCATTCTCTGACTTAAAAAAATCAGTCTTAGAGGTCTGAACGCACACTATTTGGTTCATTTACTTCTGTTGTGTATGCAGTGCTTTGGGGAGGCTGCTGCTGAACAAGGTTGAGAAGATAAATCATCATTACCTGAAATACTGGTCATCAGAGCTTTCGGGGGAAACTTCTGTCCTGAAATCACACATCATAGAGGATAATCTCAGTTGTTGTGAATCCTTCCATGGCTGCAGTTTCTCTATAAACACACAGGTCATGCACATGCTATTTCAAGTGACTTTTTAAACTAAATTCTTGATGTTGGACAAAACAGTTGACATGTTGATTACAATTCTCCTTCTTATAATTGACTGCGATAGGGAATTCTAGAGACAGTTCCCTGCTGACATGGACCTGCTATTTCTTCACCTTTCTCATACTGTGCCTCTGGCTCCAAAGGTAAAAACATCATCCCCAGCATCCCGTTCACTCCTGAAACTTGGCTCCTATAACCAGCCCAAATGATTTCCAGCAGGGACTCATTGAAAATGCCAACCACTTACCTTTTTATCACAAATACTTTTAATGACAAAGTAGTTCTTAAAACAAAATAAATGGACTTTTATAACTAGGAAGATATTAACAATCCTCAAGTTCAGAACCATTTTCAGTTGAAGAAATCAGGTATAGGGATTTTTTAAAAATTTTTACCAGCAATCATATGAAGTCTAGTAATTATTAAGTAAGTAGCTGTTGCTTGGTTGAGTCTAGAAATAAGCAAGCACTTCTTCAGTCACACAAACTGCAAAACATTTATAAAGTCTTTCCTAAACTGAATCAGGACTGCTTTATAATTTAGTCTATTAAAATGCCAAGAAATAAATGATCTATATTATCTATATGTTGTGTGTTATAAATGTAAATTCAGCAAACAGCTTCTGAGCTCCTGACATTCTAGTTCTAGCTTCTAAGGCTTTAGGCTATTTTCCTTCCACTGGGAAGATAAATGATTGTTAAATGTCTTCAATTAAGTGTAACATGAGGGTTTAAATGGACTCAAATTTTCAAAATTATACCTTAATTTCTTAGCTTGGTATGAATTTGCCTCAATTAAATCATACCATAATTTACTTAACAGTAGGAACCAGCAAACAAAGTAGATGGAAATTAAATATAAGCTTGAAAATACTTTCTTTGCCCTCAACTTTATGTCAGATTCTTAAAGGATATTGAGATGAACAAGAAAAGCTCTGTTTCAGGAAGTTTAGAATTTACTAGTACAGGTAAAGAGCATGCACACCAATGACACAAGAGAAAATTAAAATGTGTTCCACAAGTGGAGCTGACATCATGGTGGATCTGAGTCCATCTGTGTAGAGCAGGTCTGGCTGGAATGCTGCTAGCAGGGGAAAGAGAAAGAACAAGAAAGGAAAGCATAGTTAATTACCCAGAGATTTTTTGCTTCACTTGTGCTCTCAGTCTGTTGGCCAGAACTTAGTCACATGGCCACTCCTAGACACAAAAAATGATGGAAAATTCAGTCTCAAGCTGGCACGTCGTGCTTGTGTCTGGCTAAAACTTGGGGATTTTGAAGTTGAATTTTGACAATTTTTTCTACATCTATTGAGATGGTCATACAATTTTTTCATGTGTTTTATAATGATTGCACTATTTGATATTCTAGTTGGAGAAATTTTGCATGCCTGAAATAAACCCCAAAAAGCAATAAAAATGTTATCGCTTGCATGCTTTTCTAGGTTTGGCTCACTATTTTTCATTTTATCATCTATGCTGATAATTTTTAGATATAAATATATAGCTACATGCATTTTCATTACCTGGAGTAGATTATTTTAACCCTTGAACTGTTTACCTTAATATTTCTCCAAATGGTGCAAATTTCCCTATGGCTTTCTATTTAGAAAACTCGTGTCTATTACAGGACAGTCTTTCTCTAACTGCTATCTGCAGAGATGAATATAGAAGTCCAAATTTGTAGAAGATTTTAGAACCAGGAGACTCCAACCACAGAGAGAGATAACATTATACCTAAGAATAAAGCACACTGAATTCACATTCTACAAAGAAATAAACTTGTGCATTTGGAAGCCTTAAGCTTGCAAGAGAGCAAATCCATCAGAGAAACTGTGTAGTTTCTGGCCTCTGAGAAATGCCTTTGTTTTGCATCCCTTAACCATGCATCAAAGAAGTGCTGGTTTTTATTCAATGACTTCTAGTATTCAATTATATCACACAGAGTTTTCCTATATACTAGACAGAAAAAAAAGGCTTTTTTGTTTACTCCACTTCAATACCAGAAAAGAAGGTTCCCATTCACTTTTCAGGCACATCAGGCTTTTTCATTTGTGAAAATGTTTTTCCTGCCAATCCACGAATGTGCACCATCTTCATTTGCTCATCTCCTCTGTCTTAGTGACCCTCACACCTCCTCCACTAACTTTCTGGAGACTGCACCTTGGGAAAAGGTCTTGCCACTCTTTCTGCATGCCCTTTGCTGGCTCTTCTTTCTCTGTTTTGTTTCTAAATTTTGAAATAATGGGTGATTTGTTTCTGAGATTTTTCTGGCTAGAAGATCTCATTCAGTTTGACTTTAAATACCTTTTAAATTTAAATGTCTTGTGCACCAATCCCATATTGTAATCTCACCATATGATTTCAACTATGGATCACAATTAAATGTATCCTCCAAATATAATTTGTCCCCAGGCACTCCCTTCTGAATAAATTACTCCACCATGAATCCAATTACTGAAGTGAATGTCATATGAATAATTCTTCTTTTTTTTCTCATCACTCATTTTCAATCCTTCAGGATTTCTAGTAGGTTCTTTTTCCAAAAGAATTCTCAAAATATCCATTCTCCTGCAGATGCTCTACTTATGCCTTACCAAGTTACATTTTATTTGCCTATACTGTTGAAATGTCCCTTTAAAGTCTCCATGTCACATAAAGGAAACAGAATGACCCTTTGAAAACTTAATTCATGTCATATTTATGATTGCAATCCAGCTTTGTAGCACAAAGATTCTGCAAATCAAGAAGACTGCTTTCCACAGTCTCATGTCATGCCATCAACTCCTTGCTCTATTTCAGCATTGCTCAGTTTTCTTTTTTTCATAAATGTTTGCAAACTTTTTTTTACTACTCAGGGCCTTTGCCTTGGTATTTTTCTCTTCCCATCCTGTTTATTTCTTTGAATGGTTGATTTCCTTTCATTATGCAAGCACCAACTAACAGCAGTCTCTCAAAGCCCTCCAAGATCTCTCCCTGCTCATCTTAACTAATTAGATCTTTGTAATTAAAATGTACATATCACTGTTCATTTCATCCAAAGCACTAACCTAATATTGAATACATATATTCACATATATATTCATATATATACTCAATAATGCATATATATATATATATATATATACAAACTTTGCACTCAGTAAACTGTTAGACCTAGAAACAAAGACCTAGAAACAAAGACTTTCATGTATCCTCAGAGCCATGCCTGTTAGATCTTATATCCAACAATTATTTATCAACAAAATAAATAGGGAAATACATTACTAAATGGCATTAAATGCCTGTGAACTTTTGGGACTGACAATCACATGTAATTAACACTTTTAAGGGCTGGGGATGTAGCTCAGTGGCATAAGCACTTGCCTCACAAACTCTAGGTAATGAGTTTGATCCCCAGTACAAAAAAAAATTAAATCATTTAACACTTTTAGGTGTCAACAGTGTAGGGTATATAATTTTCACTATTTTGACCTGAGATTGTAAATGCTTAATCCAATAATTTATATTATGATAATGACTGCTAAGTTGTAATGGCTAAATTACTATAAATAATCTAAATTTCCTTTGTAACTGGACACCTAAATAATTTATAAAACAACTATATTATATGACATTGTATAGCTTTTAATAATGTTGCATATGAGACTGCAGGACCACAGATGTAACTTAGTGGAATGATGCTTGAATAGAATGCAAGAGGCCCTGGATTTGATTCTCAGCACTGAAAAAAGTTTTGTAACCATGGCAATGAAATTGAGGTGACCATTATTCATTGCTACATAAACACAAAAGATTACAAGACATCATTTATAATAGGATTCTCTTTTTAATAAACATAAAGCACATGAAAGAACATTTGGAAAATACATGCTAAAATACTGGAAGGATATTAATATATCCTAGGCAAGCATTATCTTGTAATTAGAAAGTATAGTGTATTTTGAACATTACGATTATTGATCATTAATTTCTGGCATTTTGAAATATTTTTGTTTATATTTTTATTTTTTATTTTTAAAAATTTTATGTTAAAGAGAATAACACCAAACAAAATAAAACAGAATAAAACTGATCAAAACAAGACAGTATAAGTGACACAGGATTTCAAAACAAGATAATAGGAAATCAACAATGGTTACCATTATGCCTCCTGTTTTCTTCAACATAGCTGCCCATACCTTCAGACACAGCAAAATCAAGCAAAACAGAACAGAATAAAACTAATAAAAACCAAACAATGAATGCAATACAGGACTTCAAAACAAGATAATAGTAAATTCAAAATACCTACCATAATATATCTTTTTAAACTTGAAATAGCTACCCAAGCCATCAGATACAATAAAATCAAACAAGATAAAACAGAATAAAACCCAACCAAACAAAACAATGAAAATGACACAGGATTTTGAAACAAGACAACAGGGAATTAATAATGGCTACCACCTTCAGAAGGAGATTCCCCCATATATGTATATGTTCCATCATGTATTGTTACTGTCTGAATAGATAATCAGACTACTGGCTTTAAGCCTGTTAAATCAGTGAAATACTAAACACTACAAACATTAAATTGTGTTCTACCTCATCAGCTATCATCACAGCCTATACTTGATCAGACAGTTGCTTCAAGGAGGGACATTGGCTCTTCTTGTCTCCCTGCCCACGTGCTGGAAAGCACTGATATATGACTTATCCCCATCAGCTCACACATGGCACCTACTCACAAGAGGTCTTAGCTTCTTGTTGTCTTCTTGTTCTCCTCCCCTGCAGTTCATGAATGGTGCTGACTCATAGGACAGGGCTGGTGTTTGGCTCTCCCCGAATCAGCCGGCACTTGGTGCCCTGTTTATATTTTAACAGACAAAAAAAAAAATCTCCTATTAAAAAAAAGAAATTAAAGAATTCCATTAAGAACATAAAAATGTCTAAGAGTTTCCAGGTTCATTTTATTTTATTTATTCTTAAACATTATATATTAATTCCATATCCCATTACCCCATTTTCTTTCATGTTGTCTACCTACTCTAATGCCTCTGCCACCTTTAAGTCAATAACCTATGGGCAAGAAAACAAACTACTCATGTATTTTTGTCCATGAAATTTAAATGAACTGAAGAACAAGGTTTGTGTTTGCTCTGAATAGGAAATTTACTTCCTGGTGATGGAGACCAAGACCCAAAAAGCAATAATGGCTGTGAGTGTGAAGGGCAGGTGTAGAAGCTGAGACCTCTCTGAGCACTGTAGTCTGATTCTTCCTTCTTTCCTTTTATGCTGCCAAAATCTATGACTCCAAAGGGATGACACACCTGTCAAAGAAAGCTGGTCTTCTCTGTTTAATTTGCAGTGGCTGACAATGCATTCTGCTTAGAGAAGAAAAGAGTAGTGATCGAAATTTGCCCTCATTCTGAATACCTCTCTCCATTACAGTAACACATGCTTGCCCGTATTTTATAATTAGTAAGAAATATTTTAGTCTGGAGGGAGTAGTAAAGATGGCAGACCTATAGGTAGCAGGATATGGAGCCTCTCTGAGAGAGACAGCTCAAATGCCAGAATAGAACACCCTGGAGAGACCCAAAGAGAGGGAGATGGATTCTCTCAACCCAGGAAGAAACTGAAGTCAAAGAAACTACTCAAATATGAAGTTCCAGGGCTACCATTAGAGAAGCTAAGATCAGTGAGCACGGCACTCTAGCCAAGCCGCCTGAATTCGTGTCCGAGATCGACTTGAGCAACCGAACCCACACCAACTGGCTTGAGCGACCCTGAGCATGGAGCTGAACAACCCTGCTCATGACTTACCTGGAACCGGACCTGCACGTGCCCCACCCAGAGGCACCGTGAATTTGCGCTGCAGCTGCACTGAGGTCAGAGGTTGGGGAACCCAGCAGTTCTCAGGGACCAGCATCAACACGCAGTGAGTGATGGGAATAAGACTCTCCCATGGGAAAGGGGCAACCAACTGGATGACATGTTGGAGTTGGGCAGGACAGCCCTAACTCTGTAAGGAAGCTGCTTCAGTTGGTTGCTCCCCTAGCAGAACGGATTGGTGGGATCTGCTTGGACTGGGCCATGTCCCTGGCTGAGACCCAGTGGGTCATCACAAATCAATTAATTCGCTGAGGGCGGCACACACTGACACAGTGAAGGCCCGCAAAGGTTGGCCTGGAGGGAAGGAGCCAGTCAACCTTTGCTTGGACTTCACTCTCTGATAGCGAACTGCAGAGAGCAGAAGCCCCTAGCCTGTGTGCTCCAGAAGAACCCTAACCAACAAGAAAAGGGGCTGGGAATTACACTGCACACTTCTATGGAAGGAACCAAAAACATGATGAGAGAGAGAAATAAGAAAACATCCCCAGCCCCCAACCCTGAGAATATTGATCCAGGAGAGGTAAATACAAAAGAGAATGAGGGCAACAAACATGAAACATCAAACACAGAGTCAGTGGACATAAAACAATATCTCCGGGACCTCATAAATGAGATCAAAACTGAAATATTAATTCAAGTTAAACAAGAGATGAGTAGATTAATAAAAGAAAGGCTGGGCATCTCTCAAGAAGATACAGACAGAAGAATGGAGGAACACAAAAGGAGAGAAACATTCAATGAAGAATATAAAGCAAACCTAGAATTCATGAAGCAGATTCAAAGATATTACCAGGAAACTAAAGACTCCATAGAAAGTTGGCAAAACTGCTTGAAAGAAACTAAAGACAGACTATCAAAAATTGAACACAGGCTTGCAATGTGTGATCATGAAAGGGAAGATCTCTAAAAATAGCAAGGGAGCAGGCAATAACCATACAAAGGTTAGAGGACAACAAGGGGATCTATAACTTAAGAATAAATCATGTGAATGAAGAAGCAGGAGTCAAAACAGAAAAATTATATAGGCTATTCATAGAAATTATTAAGGAAAACTTCCCAAACATAGAAAAAGGAAATGATATGCAGATGTATGAAGCGTACAGAACTCTAGCCACCTACAACCAAAACAGAGCTACACCCAGACACATAATAATCAAGATCCCAGAAATTCAATATAAGAACAGAATATTAAAAGCCATCAGAGAAAAGAAACAGATCACCTATAAAGGAAAACCCATCAAAATCATGACAGACTTCTTGACACAGACCATCAAGTCAAGAAGAACTTGGAGTGAAATAATTCAAGTCCTGAAGGAGAACAACCTCCAGCCCTGATTGATGTATCCTGCAAAACTCTCTCTGGAAATTAATGGAGAAGCAAGATGCTTCCATGACAAAGAGAAACTGATAATTTGTGACCATCAATCCAACCCTACAAAAAATACTGAAGGACATTTTAGAAAGAGAGAAAAAGAATATCAGCATTTCCGGAACAGTGGCAGAGAGGCCTCAGTGAATGGTGAAGACAGTGGAGTAGAACAGAAAATAGACAACCAATGGCAGAAAAATAGAATAGCAGAAATGAGGCAGAGAAGACTGGCTGTAATCTCTAGTATAGAGGGCCTCAAAATACTAACAGAGAGAAACACAGGCAGAGTAGATCAGGAGATAGGGTCCATTGAGGTGCTCTACATAGGGAGGCAGTGGAACCCAAAACAAGCAGTGCACCCTATGGGAGTGAAAGGGGAGGAATTGTCTAAAAAAGGAAGAGGATATTGTTAATGAGGTAACAAGATTTAAAATCTACATTATTCTCATCACTCTGCTTGGATGGATTACATTCTGTTCCAGTTTGTCTACTTACACTAGACTTGAGGACATGGTCAGCTATCCCAAAAATAAGAGGATATATTATGGTAATCATCCTTAATTTTCTATCAACTTAATCTGAAGCCCTGTATAACTTACACTGTTTTATTATGACTGATCTTATTTGAATCTGATATGTTAGATTGCTATTTTGTATTGAGTGATTTTATTCAAATCTGATATGATTGATAGCATCAAGTCTAAGAATATAGGCAACTACACTGAAGATGACAAGATTCACTAAGATACACACTCTGGTTTGATTATTGCCTGCTTTTGAAGTCTTATAATATCTCCAATGCTTCGTTTTTATTAATGCTGTTATATACTGCGGAGACATCATGGTAACCATTGTAGATCACCTTGTATTGTGGTATTATATGACTTTTTACTTCATGCTTTTCCAGGAATTGTTTTGTTTTTTCTTGCTTTGTTTTGTATTTCCCTCTAATACAGAAAGGATAGATATACATGTAGAGACTCATGCACGTGTAGAGCTTATAAACAGTTTACGAGAATCAACTATATACTCAGTGCTAATTCTGTAATGTCATGATGTGAAATCCAGCAATACTATCATTCTTTGTTCAAAATGATTTTAGCTTGTTTTTTTTTTTGTTTGTTTGTTTAAGTTACACACACATGAAGGTATGGACAGCTGTTTTGAAGAGAATTAGAGACACTATGACAGCCATTCTTGGCTTCCCTATTGTCTGGTCTTGAGACCTGAAACACCTTCCTCTTCCTGTTCAGATCAGTTCCATACTATGTTGTTTCATGTGAATTCCCTGTATGTGACAATAGGAGCAACTATTTGGGAGAAAACAAGAGTCAATATAATAGACAGTGAATATGTCCAATTGTCTAACTTTGAAATTTGTGTCTCATACATTGCTTTCTTGTGACCCCATTTTGTTGTGTTTTATTGTGCTTAATTTTACCCTTTTGATATAATTGCATATATGTTTGAGTGTGTAAGATGGATGACCATATAGCTGTTTTTGTCAGATTGTGGAGCAGAACTGTTAACAGTCTCACTGTTTGAATGTCTACTTTGCATTTTTTAATTTTGTAATTTGAACAACTATTTCCAAGATGTCAGTATGTAATTTGTCAAGCAATGATTTCTTAGTGTTTTTTTTTGTTGTTGTTGTTGTTTTCCTCTTTTCCTTGGAATTCTGTATTGTTGCTACCCTTTATTCTGTATTGTTTGGCTTGGTTTTTTTTCTCTTTAAGTAAAATTTTTAAAAAAGAAATATTTTAGTCAAAAGTTCATACAAGTACAAATGAAGTTTGAAAACAAACAAAAAACCCACAACAGCTGATTTTATTTTTTCTTTATTTTTATAATACCATGAATCTGAAGTTTTCTTACCTTGAGGAATATTGAATTTTAAGGGAAATAAGGTTGGAATTAAGACCTCCAACATAATGGAGGCTCCGTCATTGAGCTTCAACTTGATACGGGTAAAATTGCCATCACTGGTCAGTGAGGAGATGCAGAATTTTAAACAGAGCTCAGTCCTAATTTAGGTAGTCCAATTGTCTTGCTTTCTAAACAAATGAAATTCACTCCTCCCGATTTTTATGGTTAGCTGTTTGTCTTCTAAATCAAACTTGCTTGTTCTTAGCCTGGTAAACTTTCTGTGACAAGATTTGCATTCTATTGTCAGTGTGAAGTTAAAACGGAAAACGTGCTTCTCTCATTTTGTTTCCATGCAGTTCTCACTGGCCTGTGAAGTTCCCTGTTTGGTCTACCTGCAGCTCTAGATCATCATTGACTCTCAGGAGAGAATTTTGTCCCACTATGAAAGATGGAAAGTAAATATATATATCTATTCAAGACCAACTTTTCTAGTTTCATAAACAAAGTCATCACTCTGCTCGTACACAGGGGATTCAGTGAGTATGTTCACTAGCTAACTGTTTTAAGTCATAAAAATAATGGCAACTCATGCAAAGATATTCATGGATCAACTTAAAACATACTATAAATGTAGCAAATTTAATAAAACTAGTAGCACCAGAGACTCTTTAGTGACACATACAAATCACAAGTGCTGGAAGTAATTATAATGAAGAATGATTTTCTAAATTAAATAGTAATAATTGAAATGGTTGAATCATGCCAAGCATCTATATTTCCCATTCTTTCTCATCTTCAAATGTGGCCACTTGGCCCCTCATCAAGATTTCTTTTTCACTTAGACTCCAGAAATAATTATGATTTTGGCTAGGAAATTTAAAGAAACTTTACAGACTAGACCAACACTCCAGCAGATGATCTCATTAATTTGAGGAAGATGTCCATGGTAAAGATGTTCAAATAAAAACTCCCCCAGTTTGTAACTGACTTCTTGTCCTATGTACGGGGCCAGCGCTCCTGTGCGGCACGTGTTTAACATCTCACTGTTCTCCCTTCTACCATGGTGGTATTCTGTTTTTGTTTGCAGATATTATTCCTGGCAGTGCCCGCAAGTACTGCCCTCTTGCATCTATCTAGCCTTCTACTTCAGATTCCCTGGGCCTTGTGCCGGCCTTTCGCCTACCCGACTCTGAAGTTTGTCTTCTGAACCTACCCCTTGCTGACATGAAACAATTGATTCAGTGCTTAATCTTGAAGCTGGTTGATTTTTTATGGATTATGGTTCTTGGCTGCATTCTCTGAATGAATTACTTTGTTTTTCTTTGTGGAAAAAATGATTTTTCTCCAACTATTAGCAGCTGGATGCTTCTTGTGGCAAAGAATGAGCAAATATACAATACGAGGTACTAGACCACATAAACTGCCTTGTTTAAATGAAGTTAAGAATAGGAGACCTAGCAGGTAACACTTGGGTTCTACCTACAAAGATTGGCAATAATGGAATCATCACTGGTAATACATCTTGTGTAATCCTGGGATGCTTGTTCATTGATCCTGAGCAGTACAACTATTGCTCAAAAACGATGTCTCCAAGCACCTGTCTAGTGATGTGGGTCTCATCTTAGCACAAGACCTGTGAATAAACTCATCTACCAGAACATTGTAAAACAGCTAATAGAAAACAAGGAATATACACAAATAGGAAAGGAAAAAAACAAAGCAAAATAAAGTTAAAATAAATCACAGAAGCAAGTAAAATTCCATTTAGCATGATAATAAACATAAAAAATTCTCAAAAATAGTTTGAAATATAAGATAAGATTGATAAGTTTTATATTAGTGAAAATAAAATATTGGAATCAGTTTGAAAAGTACATGAAGACATGGAAGGGTGACAGACAAAAACTGAAAAGCTGAAATTACAAGGTAGCAAAAATCTTACAACACTATAGGTAGTGGCATCCTTGGAATTAATGAACAATGATACAGAAATATATTACACAGCAGGTTTTAAATGGTTTCAAAGATATGGGACATTTCAAAATTCTTTTTCTTGATGTTTAAACTGACTCTCATACAAAATGTGATTTTGATCCACAAGATAAATTATTTAACTTCATATTCCAATTTTGCAGTACCAAGGTTGAACCCAGCATCTATGCATTGAGCTACAACCCCAGCCCTTGTTTGTTCTTTTCAGGCAAGGTTTCATTAATTGGCTAAATAGTGCAAGCTGGATATGAACTTACAGTCATTTTGCCTCTGTCTCCCAGAGTGATGGGATTATAGGCGTATGTCATCACACCTGGTTTAGGTTGCCAATTTTGATTCCTTGACATTTTCATCATTATAAAACTACTATATTCAATAAAAATCAACTTCTTTAAAAATCTTAGAAAGATATCTTTTGATAATTTCATTAAAATTATTAGGTTTGCCGGGGATTTAGCTCAGTTGTTTAAGCGCCTGCCCGGCCAAGTGTGAGGTCATGAGTTCAATCCCCGGTACCAAAAAAAAAAAAAAAAATTATTAGGTTTTCAAGTGGTACAGAATTATGACAATTATATAAAGGAGGGTGTGACAATTCATGTTGCCATCAGAAATATATAAATTACTCATGGAATTTTTCTAGCATGAGATATAATTATTATAAATTTGATTATTTTCCCATTTTATCATTAATTTGATATGCAAATTTGATATCATATCCTACACATTGTGTACTAGAAATATATCACAGGAATTTTCCCTAATTCTTAAAAATTTGAGTAGTATAAGCTTAACAAGTACTCCTTCTAAGCAATTCAGCTTTTATGTACCTAATTAATAAAACTTATTAATGAGATAATGCAGAAGTTTTTCAATACTTTAAACAATCATGCATTCAAGGAGTGTGCACCTGATCTTGGGCACACTAACCTTGTTAGTGCATTCATCTGTGTAGTTGGTAACAGAATGTGCTCTTCAGAGGTAAGGCTGGGTTGGAGGTAGTGAGGACCTGGGAGTTTAATACAAAAGTGAATACTCTTGTCTCCATCCCTTTTCTCTTTCTCTTGGGCTCTTTCCAACTCTTTCTGTGTTGTGGCTTCCATGAAATGAGCACTGTCTCTGCCTTGCTACAGACCCAAAAGCAACGATGCTAGCCAACCAGGAGCTAGCATGGAACTTCTGAAATTGTGAACCAAATTAAACTACTCCACATTTAAATTGTAAAGTCAGGTATTTTGTCCCAATAACAGAAATGTGACTAATGCAATTTTAAAAGAGACAAATTTCACACATAACAACATTATAATAACAAGAAGGTTTTACGGTCCTATCAACTTAGTTTATCATTAGATTAAAATATTGACTCAATGGTAACCACAAACAACTCTAAATTTACCCACACATATAATCCCCATTAAACATTAAGAACCCAAATTCATTAACAAAACCAAGATTAGATCCAAGAACCTTATGGCTAAGAATTGCAATTTTTCTGGCCAGAAGATATGAGTTGGAAGAGTGACTTTAAACTTAAACCATGTCAAGTTTAGGTCTTAATGAAAAGATAGGGAAGTTGTATTATCAACAAATTCTCTCCATTCCTGCTGTTTGGAACTCCTAAGTCTCTCAATATTAGGCAGTCTCAAGCATCAGATCTTTAGAAAGTTCTCTGTGGGGCTATCTGGGCTCCTACATCATATAATGCAAAATCAAGTACTAGCCTAGACTTAAGAAGGTCTCTATCATGACCTTTTGGATTCTTTCTCTGAGTATCATACTACTTTATGGTCCCTAAAGTTCCACATATGATACCTCTGCTTAGTAAGAAATCTGGCTTCTTCTCATTCTCTAGTCCTTGAACCTCAATCCAGAAAGTGACTCCAGACTCCAGGTTGGTGTAATTCTAAGGTTACCAGGTATGTCTGTCTCCCCTCAAAGACCTTAGCTTCATGAGGTCCATTGTGAGTACCTCAAAAGAGTTGCTTCTTTTATTCATTTGGAGTGGATATTTATGAACAGCATGAAAATAAGTTTGATACCAGTTATATCAACATTCCCCTTTTCTAAATTTCCTCTTTCCTGTGCTCTCTGAAGTTCTTATTCAGTACGGGCTAGAACTTTTCTCTGTAGTCTTTGAGTTATTTTATCTCTTTCACTTTGTGTGAATTTGGGACCATTTTTGACTAACATAGTTTATTGATTGTCTCTTCAACTGAAATCAACACCCTGATAAACACATTGATTGCATTTTATAATTTATTATATTTTTAACATAAGGAAGTTAATTTTATCTCTGCTTACTTATAGACCTTTTATTTTAACAGTTTATTTTTACTTTTGGTAAGGATGGGAGAAAAATCTTGCTGTGTAGTTCAGGCTGGCCATGAACTTGCTATGTAGTCCAGGCTGGCCTTGAATTCATGGGGAGCCTCCTACCTCAGCCTCCTGAGTGCTGTGATTACAGGTGCACACCACCACTCCAGGTTCTAGGTCTTCCATAGTTTTTTGCCCTGAGTATACTTCATTTCATACTTACTGAACAGAAAAGAAAGTGTAAATTCTATAATAATTTCAAATAAAAATCTTCATGGGTTTCAGTCTGCCATCTTTTCTTTCAGCTGATTCTCACTCATGATATTCTTATTACATTTGTGTTTGGGTATTTTTTTCCATTGAACTATGTATTATCTTATTTATTTTTATTATATCATGCTTTTACCAAACATCTAATAGTTAATTCATGGCAGTTAACCTATTGTTGTTCAACAATGAACGAAATGTAAATCTCCTTCTTTAGAAAGCTTATATTCCAGTGGAAGAAGATCCAATGAACAAGCAAATGATCTCACACATACACATAGTGTTGATTTGCTAGATTGTGATGTTTGTAACTGGAGAAAATATTTAGGAAAATATGGAAAAAAATACAATGGAGGAAAAAAAATACAATGATAGGCTGCATAGTGAGATGCAGGCCTCACAAAGGGTTATAAAGTCAGTGGCTCTGGATAAAGTACTCTGCCCACACATGAGCAGGGACAGCACACGCAGCCACCTCGGGCAGGAACACAGCTGGAGTGGTGAAACAGCAAGGCCGGTGTGGCTGAAGATGACCATGTGATTTCTATGGGAAACAGGTTAGTGTTCAAGACCATCTAGATAGTTTAGAAGTAAAAGGACAGTGGCAGAGGGACAACACAGGAGGCAAGGAAGGGAAGGCAGTCATTAACGGGTGAGTTTTCAAGCCAACAGACACTAAGACTGGAGGAGCTTAATCCCAAAGAAAGACCTCTGGGACACGCAGTTCATCTGAGACTGGGCCACTGGGCTATTTACCTAATACTTCCTGTGGGTCACTGATTGAAGCCGATTCTCAGAGGGCATTAACTCCTGGCATCTCCAATCAGCCTCCTTGTGGGCAATCAGGTCTCATTGCAAGCAAAAGCACCACGACACAAAAAGCAAGGCTCTGGCTCAAGTCCCCAGAGCACTGACAGCATCTCTCACGCCACATTCTTAGGAGATAGAGGGAAATGAGGCCAGAAAACCAGTGGGTGGAAGGAAGTCTGCAGTCCTGAAGGTCAGTAATGAGGTACCAATCCTTTGGCGTGTTTTGAGCACAGGAATTACATGGTTTACATCTGAGCAGGCTCACTTTGACTGCTGCACAGGAAATGTTCGTAGGGACACAAGTCAGAAGCAAGGAGATCATTTAGAGGATGACTGCAATATTCCAACAAAGAGATGAAGAATATCCTAAGCATAAACAGGATTTGCTAACTGATGGAATGAGGCTTGAGGACCAGAACTGCAAAGAGTTACACCAAGAACTTTGGCCAAGTAACTGAAGGAATAAAAGTATCACTAACTGAGGTGAAGGAGTTTGCCGGGGAATCTCAGAAGAAGGTAAATTCCCTCAAAGACAATTTGTGATTTCTTCTGCTGCATCCCTAGTTCAAGACTACTTAAATCAAGTTCCTGACCTGAGGATTTTGCTTTACTGGATGATATGGATTTATGTCAGGAGTCTTAGTAAAACAAAAATATTAAACAATAAGTTTAGCAGAATATATTTGAGTATTAAAAGATTTATGAATCAGAAAGCACTCATGAAGAAGTCATTAGAGCCCCATGCCAGCAGTGTGAACCAGCGGTTTTCTTTTCTTTTTTCTTTTTTTTTTTTAATGTGCTGAACACAAAGGCAAAGCCAAAAATTGACTTCATTGGCTACAAGTAGGTATCTTCCTTATTTGAATTTGACTTGGTAGAAAGTTCCATGTTAAAGCTTATTTGGCAGTTTCTAATTGATTAAGCTTAAGTTCCATTTTTCTACTTACATTGTGGTTTGCTCATGTAGCAGCTCAAAGTTCTAGAGCCATTTCAACCCAATGTTCTCAATTAGTTCCTCTCTTTCTGGTTCCCTCTCTCCTTCTTTCTTTCTTTACCTTCCTTCCCTCCTCCTTCTTTCTCTTTTTTTCTTCCTTCTCCTCATCTTTCCCTCCCCCTTCCTTCCCCCCTCTTCTTCTCTTTCTCTCTCCTCCTTCTCCTTTCTCCTTCTCCTTTTTCTACAATCTATGTTTGGGGCTTTGGTTTTCAGTGGAATTAGTTTTATCTTGTGCTTTTGCCAGTACCAAAGGAAATTTCCTTATAATCCCCAAGAAAATAAGCTACTTCTACTTTACCCTCACCCTGTGGTGATAACAATGAGAGACCTACATTATTTGGAACCCTATCTTTTGAAACACTAAATTCTGTTTTTTGAGACTTTACAGATCTTAATTAAGTCAAAGTTTAAAATTTCCACATTTGTCAAAAGCCCTCAGATTGAAGTTGGTTCATGTATGTCTCAGAATCTCATTTATACCTAGATGAAAAAGTATATTTTGATCAGTATTTGACCAACATTTCTAATTTTTTTACAGGAAAACAGCATGCTGAATTTCTAGGCTCATCGTCCCTGCATGTTATTAACCTTTTAGTAACTGACTGCATTCCATTACTCTTTCACTGAAGGGAAAATAAATATTTTCAAATCTATTATAAATGCTGGTGAGTCCAGGTCAAAATCACATTTCACTGTTAATTCCATGAATTATTATCAGAGAAAATTCAGGCAACATTAAGGCTCCATGAAAAAATTATTTACATGCAGAACTTTCTTACAAGTTAAGAGCATAGTAGAAGAACAATTAAGAGTTCAGACATTATGGGGTCAAATCCCTACTCCACAATTTATGTGGATGTAATCCTCAGCAATCTTCACTTAACCTCATTAAATATGTTTTCACAGATGTAAAATAAAAATAAATAAGACGTGTAAATAGCTAAGCATCATGCCTGGTCCAGAGTAAGTACTCCAACAATGAAGGCCGTGTATTAGGTTTCTGCTGTTGTAATGACAAATTGCTACAAAGTTAGTGACTTAAAACAACACACATTTTCTTTTTATTGTTCAGTAGGTTAGAAGTCCAACAGAGGTCTCACTGGGTTGTAATCAGGGTGTCAGTGGGGCTGCATTCCTTTCTGGAGCCTGTCAGAGAAGTCTGTGCCCTGACTTTCCCAGCATCCACGGACCCTGGTTGCATTCTTGTACCTTGAATCCCTCCTTCTATTCTGGGGGCAGTGGAATCCCTCTCACAGGGCACTGAGATTCTCAGAAGCTGGGAACTGCTGTCTAATTTTAAGGACACATATGATTAGATGCAGGATAATATCTGTATAAAAGGCCCCAAGCCTTAATCTCTCCACCTCGAAGTACTTTTTGCCATGTAAAGTAAATTTACAGGGTCCTGGAATTAAGACATATTTGGGAGATCATTATGTTGCCTGCCATACCCATGATTATTACTAATTTACTCAGCAAAATGGCTGTAAAAAATGACATAGAAAATGTGTTCTGTAAGAAGAAAAGCAGAAATGAGTTTTGATGGGGGAAGAATGAGTCCTTAATTACATTTTCTTAATCACCAAAACCATTGAGGTTGCTAACGTCCTTGGGCATGGTGTTCTCAAGTTTCTCTCTTGCTTTCTCTTCAGATCACAGTTCATTCTCTGTAGTAATTCCTTATTAATCCAATGTTTTATAATAATTATTTGAAATTGATTTCAGCTACTCAACAAAATCCCAACAAGTTAATCACTGAAAAATGTAGTGCCGAGTCAAACCACAGTATGTTCATTTGTTTGCTTTGCAATAGATTGATTTCCTGTATTTCTGTAACTTTCTATTTTACTAACAGTTATACTTTGGTTGGATACATCAATCATTTTACATTTCAGATGAAGTATTAGTAATATGAGGAAATAATGAGTAATATAAAATTTTAGTGAAACCATGCTACACAGGAAGGCTTGAATAACGGATTGGTGCAGAAAGAATAACACATTCTCCATGGACTTTTTTTTTCCTTACATCATTTATAGTCTTCCACCAAATCCATTTGAAAGTAGAATAACCTACAGAGGATGGTATGTCACATATCATTTGCCACCTCATCACCTTACAAGAGGTCACTCAGAAACAGCTTGGAGACCAAATTCCTTTCCATACCGACAGTGACACCTGGGTGTGGGTGTAGCCAGCTCAAGGCTGGGGATGGCAGGATCATAGATTATATTACTAGCTCCTGGGGTGAGAAAAATCCAATCTGTATTGCTAAGTGTTCAAACTTTCACACTTCAAAGCACATTAATGCCTTCCTTTCTCTAGTCCTTTCTCTTTAGAAAGGCACACGTTAGTATATGTGCTACACACATTTATACACACACACACACACACACACACACAAACACACACACACACACACACATATTCTCCTAAGGAAGAAATAATGGTCTAGTGACACCGTTTGATCTATGCTTTGGCTTTCTTGTGATAATGATGTTGAGTTAGTTTGTCCTTTAGGGCATCATTTATATATGTATACATAGATACAATCTTGAAATGTGTATATTCTCTTTTCTAATGCCCTTACATCTTTGAGACTGACACAGAACACTTTAAAATATTTGCAAATAAAGAGTGCTCATCTTTACCCTGTCTCAAATGTTTAAAACTTAAATATATTAAACTTGTAATTGCTGAACACATTTCATTAGACTCCTACCTAAAGTAGAATCTACAATATTTCCAACACCCGATTTAGGTATAAGGATCTAGGCTGATCATATGGCACAAGTTTTTAAAACTAAGAGTATGGAAAGCCAGGCATGATGACTTCAGTATCAGCAGTGCATATTATCTTTTAGTTTTTGTTTGTTTGGTTTTTTTGGTACCAGGGATCAATTCTCATGACCTGGTGCTTGTCAGGCATGCACTTGTGCCACTCAGCTATGTTCTTGGAACTGGATTATTTTTTAAATGATGTAAAGTTTATTTGTATGTATCAAGTTAGTCAGAGGAAAGGATACCCAGATAACTGGCAAAATATTTCTGGATGTCTTTGAGAGTGTTTTTGGAAGACAATAGTATTTGAATCAGTAGACTTCTATACCCTGGTCAATGTGTACAGGTACCATCCAACCCACTAGTACCCTGATTAGAACACAAAGGGACACTAAGGAGACAATATAATGCTTACACATGCAAGTCTCATTTATTTCACTTATAAGTATGATTTCAAATTACATCCATTTACCTATAAAAATCTCAACTTTATCCTTCTTTATGGCTGAAAGTACTCCATTGTATAAAATAACCACATCTTTTTCTCCATTCCTTGATTGATAGCCATTTGGGTTGTTTCCAAGGTTTAATTATTACAAATCTTGCTGTTATAAACATGGGTGTACATATATCGCTGTGATGTTAGTAATTCTTCTTGGAAGATAACCAGAAGAAGAATTGCTGGGTTGAATGGGACCTCTAATCCTAGTTTTTTGAGTAATCTCCATACTAATTTCCACAGTGTCTGTACCAGTCTACAATCCCTTTCTCCCTACAGCCTCTCCAGCATTTGTTACTGATTTCTTGATGAGAGTTAGTGTTATAGGGGTGAGGTAGAATCTCAGTTTTGTTTTAATTTGCATCGATCAAATTATCAATGATGTTGAACATTTTTTCCATATATTTATTGCCATTCATATTTCTTCATCTAGGAAGTATCTATTCATCTCAGATGCCCTTTATTGTATTATGTATGGGTTTTTTTGTTATTGTTCATTATATCTTTTGTCTGAGGGACAGTTGGTGAAAATTTTTTCCCACTGTACAGGTTGTCTTTTCATTCTGCTGGTGGTTTCTTTTGTTGTTCAAAAGCTTTTTAATAAGATGAGATCCCTGTTATTGATTCTTTGAGGTGTTTTCCATGCTGTTTGGGTTTTGTTCATGAAGTCTCTGCCTACACCTACGCCTTCAAGGTTTTTACCTGCATTCTCTTCCAGTAGACAGTGTTTCTACTTTAATATTCAGTTCTTTGATCCATTTTTACTTTAGCTTAGTACAGTGTGATAGGTACAGGTCTGGTTTTAGTCTTCAGCATGTACAGAACCAGTTTTTCCAGCACTGTTTATTAAAGAGGCTGTTTTTCTTACATTGAATATGTTTTTCAAAGATAAGTTGGCTGAATGTGTTTGCAGTTGTGTCTGAATCTTCTAACCTGTTCCATTCGTCCTCAGGTCTATTTTTTGCCAATACCCGCTGATTTTTATCACAGTAGCTTTGTATTATACTTTTAAGTCAAGGATTTTGATGAAAAGGTAAATGAGATCCAAAATGTACAATACATATTGTGAAATGGGAAGAAAGTGTTTAAAATGAAAGAGAAACTTGGATGGAAGAAAGGAGAAAAGAAAAAAGGGAAAAGGGAAAATAAATAGAATATAAATATAAATACACTCATGCATACACATGCACACATACAAAATAATTGTGACATTTATATTACTGATAGTAGTTCATTGAAAAGAAAGTTTTGTGCCTATATTGTTCATTCAGTTTTTATGCCTTTATCTTGTAACACAGGCAACCTCTTTGAAGATAACAGTATGCAATGTACTAACCTTTGTTACTCTTCTATAATATTTATTTTGAAATTTTGGATTAATGTTTTTATTGTTTTTTGAACACAAAGAGAGAGGAATTCACAATCTCTACATCTGATTTTTCTTGCTGTTTGGGCACCCAATTCACCGGCCTGAGATTGCATACTGAAAGTAGCATCATTGCAGATTTTTATTTTAATTAGTGAACTTGTATAGGTTTAAAGAAAAATATAGATAAGCTAAAGAGTTCTGTTGTAACCCACAGTTAATTTTTCTTATTATTAATACCTGAAAATAAAATACTGTATTGATTATAATTTTCAAACTTACATGGCTACATTATGATTAACTGAAGTCCATGCTTTCTTTGAATTTCTTCAGTTTTTACCTAATAGTGTTTTCTTTCTCCATGATCACATGTGGAACAACACATTATTTATTGGTGACTGCACTTTTAAAACAAGCAAACACACACAAGCCTCTTTAGCCAAAAGCCATTATCTTTTTTACAAGTAGGAACTCAGTTTTCATACTAAACATAAGAAAAGCCAGGCTAGTCTATAGACTATCAACTTTTAATAGTGTTGGAGGTTCCCGTCAGTAACTTTAAGCTAGATGAAATAACAAGCTATAACAATTATGAAAAAAAAATCTATTTTATTTGTAAATAAAAAACCATGTATACAAAGTCATAAACAATGTGTAGTAAACAACCAGAAATCAAAGTAAGAGGTTTTAATTTTTGCTTATAAAAATCAATTATCTTTACATATGAAAATCAGTTAGAATATATGATGAAAGAGACAAGTTCATTTATGATAGTAGTTAAGTTCATAGCTAATTTTTAACTTAGAAATATCAAAACATCTATGAGGAAAAGTGTAAAACACTCCTTTAATCAATAGTTTTAAAAGAATGAAAAGGTACATCATGTAGAACATGAACAGAAACCTATAGAGTGTTTTAGTGAAGAAGAATCAACACACAAAAAGTTATATTAATCATATTCCAGTAAGGATGCATCATTTATTAAAACCAGTCAAACAAGCTAAGAAATTCCTGAGATGAAAAGACTTTCAGAAAAGAAGAATAGTTTCTGGGAAAGAGAAGGGCTTCCAGTTTTACTATATACTATCGATACATTAAAACTTCCAGAATTAAAATCATATGGTGCATGGCAAACCCATAAAAACAATTTTTAGAATTGTAACAGCCAAGGTATATATGATGAATTAAAGAAGGTGAAAGGGGCATCTCGTATGACACATGGAAAAAACATAGTGCTTTTATACTAGATAAACATATGGAAGACAACCAGTTGGGAACTGTTCCTGGTTCATATGAATGGATAAAAGGAAACCACACAAATCATAAACATTATAAGTGAATTCCTCTATACACTGAAAGTGTGAAAAGTTACTAATACAAGAAAGCTATCAATGGTAAAGAAAAAGATTGACAAATTTGATTATGCAAAAATAAAAACAAAAGGAGGGATAAACATAGTGCGATATAATCTAATAAATATTCAAAAAACAAATCTTCAATTCATTCATTCATACTATTATTAGTAATACTGTTTTTCTGAAAATACCGTACAAAGTAAAATAAAGTACTAATGGGTGAAAACATTTAGAGTAAGTAGATTTAATAATTTTTAAGGCTTTATAAAACTTTAATGGTGCATTTCATATATATGGTTACATTACTAACATTTCATTTTGAAGTAATTTCTAGAAATTTTAAATTGCATTACTATTTTGGATAAATGTTTTATTTTTTGCATATATACATATATATATATACACACACAGATATGTATATATACTTTTGATATGTGAAGAATGTTTATTATTCCATCTTAAATAGCACTCACTAATTATTAATTTCTGCTCTGTTAGGATTTAAGTAGGGCAATAAATAAACCTGTTTATATCTCTGCAGTTTAGAACCAGCTGAAATACAGGCACAAGAACAAGACAGAATGAGATTAGCTAAACACCAGCTGATCAGTTACTAATCAAGTGTGCATCAGTTACTAATCCTTTATACCTGAATGAGACTGGCCTATCCCTCAGTCATGGCACCATTAGAAGGCAGAGGTCCTCTCCCACTCAGAAAGTCTTGCTTAGGTACAGTAAGTTTGTGGTTGACGGTAAACTAGAATATAAAGTCTTTGTAGGCAAAACATCCAAAACAAAGGCAGAGTTGGAGCTTACATCATACTTCTGTCCTGCCAAAATTTTTGTAAGCATGTCAGTGAGTAAGGAAGACAGAAGTCACGAAATTAGTTACAGATAATGTCAATATGAAATCTCAAGCCAAGAGAATGAAATCGCTATCTAAAATGTTGATTTTTCTTTGCTAGTTCAAAAAGAACATTGAAAATTACAGTACTCTGAAAAACTAGATTAAAGAGGGTATCAGAAAATGGAAAGATATACCCTGATCATGATACTGAAAATGGCTATTCTCCTAAACTTTTTATGTAGATTTAATGCAGTCTGTCAAAATATCATCAGCATACCTCACAGAAATTGAGAAAATATTCTCAAAATTCATTAGGAAAAAGAACAGACCTAGAATAGCAAAATTGTTTCTGAGCAACAAAGGCAACTCAAGATTCATCACAATCCCTGACTTGAAATTATACTACAAAGGTACTTTGATGAAACCAGTATGATACTGGCAAAAAAAAAAAATAGATCTGAGGACCAGTGGAACAGATTAAAAGATGCAGACACAACTATAAACAAACTTGGCCACCTCATCATGGACAAAGGAGCCAAACATTTATTGGAAGAAAGCCTCTTTAATAAATGATGCTGAAAAAACCGGTTTTCCAGTTGCCAAAGGCTATCACCATTCACTAAACTAAAGATAAATGGGTCGGGCTGGGGATTTAGCTCAGTGGCCTAAGCGTCTGCCTGGCAAGTGCAAGGTTATGAGTTCGATCCCCGGTACCAAAAAAAAAAAAAGATAAATGGGTCAAAGATCTAAATATTAAAACAGAAATGATAAATATATTAAAGAGAAAATAGGTATAAATCTTGAAGATATAGGTATAGGCAGACACTTCATGAACAAAACACAGACTGCACTGGAAATACGTCAAACAAACAACAACAGGGATCCCATCTTATTAAAAAGTTTTGTGCAACAAATGAAATCATCAACAGTGAAAAGAAAACCTACAGAGTCAGAAAAAATTTTAGTTAGTTACCCCTCAGACAAAGGATGAATATCTAGAGCATAAAAAGAACTGAAAAAAATCAGACCACCCAAATTCAAAGACCCAATCTAAAAAAAATTTGAGATGAATACACATTTCTCAAATGAAGAAATATGAATGATAAATAAATATATGTAAAAATGTTCAACATCCATTGGTCTTTCAAAAGATGCAAATTAGAACAAAACTGAGATTTCATCTCGCACTTGTAAAATAACTATCACCAAGAAATGAACCAATAACAAATGCTAGAGAGGCTGTGGGGGAAAAGGAATCCTTCTCCAGTGTTGGTGGGAATGTAGACAGGTGCAACCACTGTGGAAATCAGTGTAGAGATTCCTAAAAAAAAAAAAAATAGAATTAGAGGTCCCAGTTGACTCTGCTCTTCCTCTTCTAGCTATTTTCCCAGAAGAATTAAAACATCATATCACAACAATGTATGTGCACTCATGTTTATGACAGTACAATTTGTAATAACTAAATCTTGGCTATGACCCAAATGCACATCAACCAAGGAAGGCATAAAAAATGGTATTTTTATACAATGTAGTACTACTCATCCATAAACAAGGATAAACTTGAGACTTTTATAGGTAAATAGGTGCAACTTGAGACCATATTCATTAGTGAAATAAATCATACTCACATATTGTCTCCCTGATGTGAGAAACTGAAAGAGTAAATAAAGTCTGAAATACATAAGATATTGTGAAATGGTAAGAAATTGTTGAAAAGGAAAAAGGAACTAAGGAGGAGGGGAAAGGGAAAGGAAGGAAGGATAAAGAAAAACATATCAGGTAGATATATTATTAGTTTCTCTTAGTTCATAGAAAAGAAATGTTTGTGCTAATATTATTCAGAAAGAATTTTATGACAATATCTTGTACTCTGAGTAACTACTTTGAAGGTGACAGAATGCAATGTATTAACTATGGTTATTCTATTGTTTTATGAATGCTTTTACTTTTTTCCATAAATAAAAAAAACAAAGTGCTAATCATCTCTATGCCCAAAATAAGTTATACATATGTATTGTTTATCATAAAAACATTGTATGTTATAAATACATATTATACACATGGAGTCTGGAGACAAACTCCAGACTGTGGATTTAGAATGTTCATCAAAGCAGATCTTCAGACAATTTATAAATGCATAAAAATATGAGAGGTGCTGGTCCTGGGCTGTCAAGAGTACAACTATGAAAGGTATCTAGTATTAGTTTTTGGTTCCTGAATTAAATCAGAAGTCTCCAGAGGAACTTAGCAGAGACCAGCATCTCGACCTGGTCTGCTTGAGACTGGGAACTTCACAGAGACTGGCATCTCGGCCTGGCTGTTTGGGACTGGCAGGCCCACCCTTCACACATAAGGAACCTCACAGAGACCGGCATCTTGGCCTGGTCTGTTTGGGACTGGGAACATTGCATGGACCAGAGCCTGAGGTGCCTGGGACTGCCACTGCTGGCCCCCCTTCTCCAGGAACATCTAGGAAGACTGCCACAGGACTGAGCTGACTGGGACCACATCTGCTGGATGTGCCCTTCCACCAGGAACATTGGACTACAGTGGACTCCCATGCTGGCTTGATGAGAGGTTCAGGAACCCCTCACCCAAACAGAAGACCTCATCAGGCTTCAGTCAGTGTGGCACGGTAGGAGGAATTCAGAAGACTGGATCTCCTCTTCATTGTGGCACCCAGCAATTTGACAAACATCAACCACACAGTAGAACTCTGAAACACACACTGCAGAAAGTTGCGTCTGTTGGAATAGAAGGACCATAAATTCACCCAAAAGTTGAAAATGACTAAACAAAAAGGTAAAATGGAATCCCAAACATCTAGTCCATCAGGGGCAAGTGCAGGCAGTAATGAAATAGAAGACCTCAAAATTCATACACCAGAAATCTCTGAAAAGATAGCAAATGAAGTAAAGAAAAAAATCCATGAGGCTATGGAGGAAGTCAAATTAGAAATAATGTCTTATATAAAGACAAAAGTAACAACCTTAGTAAATAAGTTGCTCAACATAGCTAGAGAAGAAATAGATAAGAAACTACAGGAGCATGGGAAACTGATTGAAACTTTGAATGAACAATACAGAAGACAAGCAGAATCTATGAAACAAATTGAAAAAGATATGCAAGAAACAAAAAATTGCATAGAAAGTCTGCGAAGCCATTTAAATGAAACTGAGGATAGAATTTCAGACCTTGAGGGCAGGATTGCAGATAGCAATCTTGAAAGGGTAGAACTTATACAAACAACAAAGCAGCATGAAATGACAATCCAACAGCTACAAGAAGATGCCAGGAAAAACAATTTTAGAGTAATAGGCATTAGTGAGGAGGTAGGAGACAATGCAAAGGATATAGCTAAGCTGTTCACAGAAATAACGGCAGAAAATTTCTGAAACATGGGGGAAAAATCAAATCTACAAATAAGTGAGGCATATAGAACACTACACAGTCATAACCAACATAAACCTACACCCAGACATATAATTATTAAGATCTCAGACATACAACATAAAAACAGAATACTAAAAGCTGTTAGAGAAAAGACACAACTCACCTATCAAGGAAAGCCTATCAGAATCACAGCAGACTTCTCAGCACAAACCTTCATGTTAAGATGAGCTTGGAGTGAAGTATTTCAAGCTCTAAAAGAAAACAACTTTCAACCCAGACTGACATACCCAGCAAAACTGTCTTTCAAATTTAACGGAGAAATAAGATACTTCCATGACAAATAACAATTAAAGAAATTCATATCCATCAAACCAACCTTAGAAAGAGTGCTGAAGGACATCCTAGATAGAGATAAAAATGACCACAATCTCCAGAACAACAACAGAAAGAAATCAGCAGGCTGGACAAGAAAGTAAACAAGGGAGAAAGGCAGGAAACTAACAACAGTAACACAACATGGAAAAGTCAAGCCTGTACATATCAGTGATATCTATAAATGCAAATGGGCTCAATTCACATATCAAAAGAAACAGGTTCACAGAATGGATCAAAAAACAGGATCCCACAATGTATATGCATATGACTCAAATGTATATGCATATGACTCAAAAAGAAATTCATAAATTAAAAGTCAAAGGATGGAAAACAGTATTCCATGCAACAGGAACCCAGAAAAAAGCAGGGTAACTATTTTATTTGCAGAAAATGTGAACTTCAAATCTAAAATGATTAAAAGAGACAAAGAAGGTCACTAAATACTCATAAGTGGAAAAATTCAAGATGAAGAACTAACAATTATAAATATATATGCACCAAACACAGGAACACCCAACTATATAAGACAGATACTTAAAGGACATGAAAAATCAAATACACAAGAACACAATTATTACATGTGACCTTAACAGCCCACTGTCACAAAGAGATAGATCAACTAGGCAAAAAATCAGCAAAGAAATAGTAGAACTGAATCATACCTGTGAGCAATTGGACTTAGTAGATGTTTACAGAGTGTTCCATCCAACCACATCAGAATGCACCTTCTTCTCGGCTGCCCAAGGGACATTCTCCAAAATAGACCATATATTAACCCATAAAGCATTTTTAAGTAAATGCAAAGGTATTAAGATTGTCCCATGCATACTATCTGACCATAGAGCACTGAAATTGGAAATTAACGGCAAAAGAAACTGCAAAACTGGCATAAATACATGGAAATTAAATAACAGCCTTTTGAACAACCAGTAGGCTACAGATGAAATTAAAGAAGAAATAAAGCAACACCTATAATTCAATGAAAATGAGGAAACAACCTATTTAATCTATGAGATGCAATGAAAGTGGTTTTAAGAGGGAAATATATAGCAATAAACTGTCATATCAAGAAAACAGTATGAGCACAAATAAACAATCTAATGCTGCATCTCAAGCTTCTAGAAAAAGAAGAGCAAGTTAAATCTAAAGCTCATAGAAGAGAGGAAATTGTAAAGATTAGAGCAGAAATCAATGCAATTGAAACTAAAAGAATTACAAAGAATTAATGAATCTAAAAGCTGGTTTTTTGAGAGAATAAACAAAACTGACAAACCTCTACCTAACCTTATAAAGAAAAAGAAAGAAAAAACCCAAATTCACACAATAAGGACCAAAAAGGGAGAAATTACTACAGATCCCATGGAAATTCAAAAGATCATGAACACCTACTTTGAAAATGTCTACTCACATAGAGAAGAAAACACAGAGGAAATGGACAGATTTCTGAAACATATGAACTACCAAAGCTCAACCAAGAAGATATAGCAATTTTGAATAACCCAATATCAGCTATTGAAATTGAAAATGTAATAAAAAATTTATCAACAAAGAAAAGCCCTATGAGTCCTGATGGACAACCAGTGCCAATACTCCTTAAACTCCTGAATGAAATTGAAAAGAAAGCAATCCTCCCTAAATCATTCCTGGAGGCAAGTATTACTCTGATACCAAAACCAAAGACCCAACCAAAAGGGAGAACTATAGGCCAATCTCACTAATGAACATAGATGCAAAGATTCTCGATAAAATACTAGCAAATAGAATGCAGCAAATCATCAAGAAGATTGTACATCATGACCAAGTGGGGGTCATTCCAGGAATGCAGGGATGGTTTAACATACGCAAATCAATAAATGTGATACACCACATCAACAGAGCCAAAAACAAAAACCACATGGCCATCTCAATAGATGCAGAAAAAGCTTTTGATAAGGTCCAACACTTGTTCATGATAAAAATCCTTGAGAACCTCGGAATACACGGTGTCTACCACAACCTTATAAAGGCCATCTATGACAAACTAACAACCAATATTATACTAAATGGACAAAAACTGAAAGCTTCACTTTAAAATCAGAAACAAGACAAGGATGTCCACTATCACCACTCTTATTCAATATAGTTCTAGAAAAACTAGCCAGGGCAAACAAACAAGAGAAAGAAATAAAAGGCATAAAGATAGGAAAGGAAGAAGTTAAATTATCACTATTTGTAGATGACATGATACTCTATATAGAATACCCAAAAATTCCATTAAAAGAATACTAGAGGTAATGAACAAATTCAGCAGTGTAGCTGGATACAAAGTCAATGCTCAAAAATCAGTAGCCTTCCTGTACAGAAAAAAAGAACCTCACTGAGAGAGAAATCATGGAAATATCACTCTTCACAATAACATCTAAAAAAATGAAGTACTTAAGAATCAACCTAACTAAAAATGTAAAAGACCTATATACTGAAAATTATACTATGCTTAAAAAGGAGATTGAAGATGATATTTGAAAATGGAAAGATGTTCCATGCTCTTGGCTAGGAAGAACCAACATTGTGAAAATGGCCATACTCCCAAAACTGTTATACAGATTTAACACAATACCAATCAAAATACCATTGACATACCTCACAGATCTAGAGAAAACACTCCTAAAATTCATTTGGAACCAGAAGAAACCTAGAATAGCAAAGGCAATTCTGGGCAATAAAGGCAAGGCAGGAGGCATCTCAATTCCTGACTTGATAAAATCAACATGGTACTGGCAAAGAAATAGACCTGACGATCAATGGAACAGATTAGAAGATACAAATATAGGTACAAAGACACTCAGCCACCTGATATTTTACAAAGGGGCTAAATATGTTCACTGGAGGAAGGATAGCCTCTTTAATAAATGGTGTTGGAAAAATTGGCTCTCCACATGCAGAAGACTAAAACTAGATCCATGCCTATCACCATGCACAAAACTAAACTCTATATGGATCAAAGACCTACATATTAAAACAGAAACACTAATTCTACTAGAAGATAAGGTAGATAGAAATCTTGGAGACATAGGTGTAGGCAGAGAATTCATGAACAAAATGCAAACTGCACGGGAAACACTTCAGAGAATAAACAACTGGGATCTCATATTATTGAAAATTTTCTGTACTTCAAAAGTAATCACCAGCAGGGTGAAAAGAAAACCCACAGAATGAGAAATAATTTTAACCAGCAACCCCTCAGACAAAGGACT